>VMDO01005361.1:0-112716 GCA_007922755.1 Pedetes capensis
AGACCACTACAGGAAAAGTTTCTATCTTAAACAGAAATGGAACCCAAGGACATATAGAAAAATACTATATAGTAAAAGATAGAGAAGACCTGGATGGGAAACTTAGATAGGAAGGGGGGAGGGGGGAAACATAGAGGAGGGTAAGGGGTAACCTATATGAATAATGCTTATCAAATTGCATATATGAAAATTGTCACAATGAAAAGCATGTCAAAATGAATCACATTATGAAGTACATTAAAAATTTCTAAAAAAAAAAAAGTCTCATCCAGGATGTGTCGGGGATTATCTGCCTGTGCAGAGGAGCCCCTGGATGGAGAATAGACTTCTTCCTGTGCTGACGCCATGCTCATATTTGTGCCTCAGGATTATTATAAGATTTTATGAAATTATTTTTATCTGTTTTAAGTTTCATTCCACTAAAATTGACACACTTAAATTCTAACAATCTGGGGCATAGTTGTGATATATATTATTTCTTTTTTTAATTAGAAATATTTAATGCACACTTTAATGAGATTCATTCTAACACGCTTTTCATTGTGACATTTTCATATATGCATTTTGATGTACATTATTCATATAGGTTCCCCCTTACCCTCTTGTATGCTTCCCCCAGACCCTCCCCTTCTAAGTCTTCTCTAGCATTTACGTGGTAATATTTTTCTATATGTCCTTGGGTTCCAGTTCTGTTTAAGATAGAAACTTTTCCTGTATTGAATTTTGTTTTTATCCTGTCAGAACAATTGCATTCATTTTCTAGACCATTTATATTGACACAATTCTTAGCTTTTTTTTTTTCATTTTATTTTGATCCAACCTTTGAATAGGATTTCTCTTTCTTATAATTTTGATTCAGCTCCCACATATCAGTGAGAACATGTGGTGTTTCACTTTCTAAGCTTGTGTTCATTCACTTAAAATAATTTTCTCTAATTCCATCCATTTTGCTGCAAATGACCTTATTTCATTTTTCTTAATTGCTGAGTAGTATTCCATTGTGCAGTATTACTTACCTGAGTCATGGCAGGATCATACCAAGGTATTTAACATACCCTACCATTCACTTCACATGCTGCTCAATATTGATGGACTCTAGGAGAATCATTGTCTAACTTATTTGACATAAAATGATAATGATGTGTCTATCACCTAATTTTACATGTTCAACTAAAAATATAAGGTGGCACTTTTAATAAAGCTCAGGGATAGAGTATATACCTAATACACATGAAGCCATAGGTTTAATGGTCAGAACTAGAAAAGAAGTGAAACAAAGGGTACTGAATTTTATCAAATCCAATGGATATATTCTAACTGGCATGCTAGTAATTTCCCCTAAAGTAAAAAAGGAACACCAAATATGTGGATTTCAAAAGATTATAAGTGTCACTATTCTGCCAATGAGGATAATTTCTTTAAACTTTTATTGTGCATTTCTTGCAATCTCATGTTAACTTAATAAATAAAATTCTTTTTTCATGCCAGACATAATGGCATGATGTGTGTATATATATGAATATGTGTGCATTCATACACATATATAAACATATATACATATATGCCCACATATACATATATATACACATATATGTATGTCTATATATGTTTATATTTATATGTATATATATTATGTTTATATTCTATGTGGTGTTTGTTGAATAATTTCCTACTGCAGTGAAGGTCTACTTTATGATTTTAAAAGCTACTAATTTAAATCCATTTCAACTCTCTCTATATATTTAGCAGTGTTTTTTTAAACATTGTGTTGAAGGCATCCAATGGTTTCTTTGAATTTGCTCTCTTTGTCTATATTTGGGTTCAGTCAGACTATTGGTATTTTTCATGTAAAAGTTTCCTTGGGGATCAACGCCATGCTTTTCTAATTGCATCTTTCACTTCGTTCATGCTATTTCATTAACTAATATTGTGTTTGTGTTTCTAAATAGTTTTTATCAGACTTTTAGTTCAACAACTATTTTATCATTCTATATTCTATACAAAGAACCAGATTTTGTTATTATTTTTCTTTAAGACATATTGAACAGCTATTTGAAAGTTTAGTCTGATTTATTCATCAGTCCCTCCTCCCAAATTGTTTAATAATATTTTTATTCAACCTTCTATTTGTTTGCGATTACAATCTAATTCATATGCTTAGATTCAACCTTTTTATTTATTATTGAAGAGATCTAATACTCAGGTATTTCATCTGAACAGAAATTTTCACATATTTCATTGTTCGTCTACCTGGTTATTGTGGCTCCTTGGCAGTGTTTTCTAAGTATGGCATGATTCTTTTATTTGGGGGGGATGTGGGTCAAGCCAAGGACCTCGCACTTGCATGCTCTGCAAGTGCTGCACCACTGAGCTGCACCCTCACCTCATTCTTTTACTTTTTGAGACAGGGTCTCGCTAAGTTACACAGACTACCTCTGATCTCGAATTTGCAATCCTCCTTAATATGGCAAGATTTGAATGTATTAGTAAGAATAAGAATGATATATTGTTTTCAAAAACATTCACAAGAAAAAATTTATTTATTTATTTATTTTTATTTTTTGTGATACTGGCGGTTGGACCCAGGGCCTAGGCTTGCATGCTCTGCAAGTGCTGGACCATTGAGCTGTACCCCCAGCCCATTTCTTACTTTTTGAAACAGGGTCTCACTAAGTTACACAGACTGCCTCTGGTCTCTAACTTTTAATCATCTTGCTTTTTCCTTCTGAGCTGCTACACAACACAATTTTAAGGAAATCCATATTTCTGTATGTAACAGCTTGATTCACAAGAATGGTAAACTTCATATGTTCAGTACATACTAAGGGACACTAGTGTTCTGTCATTACAATTCACTATAAATTCTTCCATACAAGAATGAACTTTTGGCAGAGATAATGTGAACTAATTCAGGGATCAACTTAATGAAAACATTTTCTTATTATCTTCAGTTTTCATATAACCACACATCTTAAATTCAATCTCTTGAATAACAGTATTTCTTTTTCACAGTTGTGAAGATGGCTATTCCAATTGCAAAGCATATTCTAACTTGGAAACTTGTCAAGGCCAGTTTCCTAGCTCTTTTAGAGTTATGCTTTTGATGTGTCCACTCATAGCAAAAATAAAGAAAGCTCTCTCTGAGCTGTCACGAGGACACTAATTTCATTGAAGAGAGTCATTTACATGTCATCACGTAATTTGAACCATCAAGAAAGGACACTGGTAAAAATTCCAACCCCACAGGCATAATGTTTCAAAATTTTAATTTTGTGGAGACATGGGTATTAAATTAACAGAAATCACTGCTTTGAGCTTGAAGATAATTGTGATGGCTGTCCTCCACTTAAGAAATCTTCTGCTTCCTCTTTAGATTTCAAGTGAGAAACTACCAGTTAGTCCTGGCCGTGTATTTTGCCCTTGAAGAGATCAACAGTAGCCCATATCTTTTACCCAATATATCTTTGGGATTAGATATCTACAACATCGTGGACACTGAAAGGAGGACATTAGAAAGTTGCTTCACTTTTCTATCAGGGATAATGAATCGCATGCCAAATTTCAACTGCAGAAGAGATAGCAAGTCCGTGGCAGCACTGACAGGACCATCATGGAAAATAACTGCAAATATAGGAAGATTGTTGGAGCTCTATAAATATCCACAGGTGATTATGGGTGGAATGGAGAGAGGTGAAGTCACATCTACTTTAGGGCCACTCTCAGGAGCCTGAAGAGGCACAAAGGAGGAGGTTGGATTCCTAAATTTCAGAAAGTCAGTAATCTTAAATGGTAAGTGCACAGACTCTGAGAAGGGAATCCACATTTTCTCCGGAAAAGAAAAGAAGAAGAAGACAAAGCACAGCAAAGAATTACTTGGAAATTCAAGTCAGACCAATACTATCCTAGAAATCAGTCATGATATGGGGGGATGAGCTTAAAACTAGGGTGAGAAAATCTATAATCCTAATACTTCTACCTATTACTTAGTAAATTTCATGACTGACATTGAAAGTTTCTTCCTGATTTTCTTCCTGAGTTCTCTTTTTCTTTTATAGCTCACATTTGGACCTTTGGATCCTATTCTGAGTGATCAGGACCAGTTTCCCTCTCTCTATCAGGTGGCCCCAAAGGACACATCTCTTGCCCGTGCCATTGTCTCCTTGCTGCTTCATTTCCACTGGAATTGGGTGGGGCTGGTCATCCCAGAAGACGTTATAGGGATTCAGAGTGTCTTAGATTTGAGAGATGAGATGGAAAGGAACAGAGTCTGTGTAGAATTTGTCCAAACAATTCCAGACACCATGCAATTTTATGACAAATTTCACTATGATTATTTTCAAACATTGATATTTTCATCAAATGTCATCATCACTTATGGAGACACTGTTTATCTAAGTGGGTTCATGAAGCTGTTTAAGAGAACTTTACTAACAGGGAAAGTTTGGGTCATGAACTCACATTTGATGTCTACGATAAACTGGGAACATTATATTATTGACTCATTCCATGGGACTCTCATTTTTTCTCAACACCATGAGGAAATATCTAGTTACAGAAAGTTTATTCAGACAGTTACTCCTTCCAAGTATCCGCATGATCTTTACCTTAAAATTATATGGGTCTATTTTTTTAATTGCTCATTTACTAATTCTCATTGTACCACATTGAAGAACTGTCTACCCAATGCTTCCTTAGAATTGTTGCCTGCACATATTTTTGACATGACCATGAGTGAATATAATTACCACATATACAATGCAGTGTATGCTGTGGCCCACAGCCTTCATGAGTTGCTTCTTCATGAAGTAGAAAAACAACCAGGAAGAGCTGAAGAAGGGCCAGTGTTTTCACCTTGGCAGGTAAGGTCTCTTCGTTGGATGCAGTAACCCCTGAGGTGATGTTCTAAAGTGATTCCAAAGCAGCTCAAACTCCTCAGTTCATGGTTATTTCCCCACTAAAGATAAACAACTTGTAGCATCATTCTACTGCATGCATGAATGCCTTTGAAGAAGAAGTCTAAAAAGAGAAGAAATCCAACCCAGGAGGAAATATGTTTTCATCTCACAACAACCATTTGTGCCTCAAATTACCCAATACCCTGCCTACCTAATAATTTCCACATGAAAAATTCAAATGTCTCTCCTAAATTCCTTAAATAACAAGAAACAAATGATTCCTTTAGTTTTAATTGCTGCCATTGACTATAATGGTTAATTTAGAAGAATGATCTCAAGTAATTCCACTATGGATGTTAACAGACTCAATATATGAATCCACTTGAGTTTCCTTCACAAAACAATCATGTGTGGTGGGCTTTGATAGGTGGGTGACATTTGGCTGACTCCCACATTCATGGTTATTTAGTTGTGCATGACTGTTTTCTCTGGAACCTGAGTGTCCATATAGAAACATGAAGCCACATTAGCACTCTATAGGCATTCTTTAGTTCCACTTCATGTTGTTGTTAAAGTTTTATTATGAAGCAGAAATTTAAGAGAAGGAAAGGATTTCTCTAATTCAGATTTGTTGTAGTAAATATGGCACTTATTAATCATACAATGGTATATCTCTTTTAGTTGCATCTGGTTATGAAGAACATCAAATTTCTCAACCCTGTTGGAGAAGAGGTGAGCTTGGATGAGAAAAAAAATGTGATGTAGAATATGACATTCTCAACTACTGGAAGTCTCCAGATGGTCTTGGGCTTAAGGTGAAAGTGGGACAGTTTTCTCCTCATGGTCTGCTTGGCTCTCATTTCTCTTTATTAGAGCATAAGATACAATGGGCCACAGGAATCACGATGCGTTGGATCTATTAATACTGCTTTGAACATCATGTAAATAACCAGCATACCTTTCTGAATTTTATGATGTCTGTGTGCTCACTTATGGGGAATCAGTGTACATTTAAACCTTTTCAGTTTGTAGAAGGTTTTTATTCAGAATCTGATGTAGATTTAATTGGAACATGTTGGTTTACAAATAGGTGTTTCAATGTCCCTGTGTTATACAGCATATAATATCCGTGGCATCTGAATTAAACAAAATACTGTCGTTGCGAGAAAATATCTGAGACAATCATCTTGTAAGGAGAAATTTGTATTTTCACCAAGAATTATAGAGGAGTCAGTGCATAGAATGCTGCATTTTGTTGGGTGATGAGGCCCTGTGGTGGAGTGGGTGGGATAGAAAGCTCTTGGTATCACAAAAGCAAGGTAAGAACAGAGAGACAGGATTGATCAACGTCCCAGTATTCCCCAAATGACATGTCACCAAGGACCTAACTTTCTCCATTAGATTACATGTTCATGGTTCCACCACTACCTAGTAGCATCCAGACTCGGACCTAGCCTTCAATACAGGGACTTCAGGGGAACATGTCAGATCCAAACTCTAACAACAGCCAATACATGAGCTGTGTTTCTGGATAACAAGTTAATTTATTAAGGATCCAATTCTCTTCAACAGGGAAACTATCAGAGTAATAGGTAAAAGTTTGAAAACTAACCACCTATTATCTGACTCTACTCAGACTCCTTGTTCTGTATGCAGTAAGAGCTGTGCTCCTGGTTTCAAGAAATCTCCAAAGGAGGGAAAGGTTATCTGCTGTTTTGATTGCATCCTTTGTGCAGAGAATGAAGTTTCTAATGAGACAGGTGTATGTGTCTAATAGAGAAATCACCTCTCTCTTCTTTAGAGACTACAGGCAATTCAAGAAAAAAGATGGGTCTTCAAGGGGACTGTGAATGCAAACTTATTGTTTATTTCCATTAGAACTTAAATTGTGTAATTCATAATCACTCATGCCACTGGGGAGGAACTAAATATTTAATTTAATTTTCTGGATCCAGTGCAGACCTTACTGTTTCATTAAGCCCATTTTACCACTGAACAGTTACATAAGATATATCTCCCTTGTGAAATTTAACACAGTAAATGCCAGCACCTCAATTTCTTTAACGCACATGTACATCAGTTTGGAGATGTGGCTCTATCACTGCCTGAATGTCACAGTGTGTAGTAGTATTCTTACACAAGGCATGTATTCAGGAGAGTGCTTACTCCGAGGCATAAGCATACTACCTGTGTAGAGAATTCTTATTGCACAATGCATCCTCTGTGGGTACCTTCTCTCCTCCACCTCCAGGTGAGAATGAGAGACCCATATAATGATTCAATTTCAAGGTAGTATCACTGGGCTTCAGGATGCACTAAAAGAGACATGTTTGCATCAGGCAGTGGAATATCTATATTTTGGGATGGTGATCATGACCTTCACTCTGTGAAGAAGAATTTTAATGTATCAATAGTCAAAATATATTAATATACTTAAAAGGACAGTTACTTTCTAATGATTTTTGTGGTGACCATCTTCATTTGTGAGATTTTATTAGAGTGTTTCAACACATACTAATGAAACATATCAGTGGGGCTGCATGTGACAATTCCATGCATAATCAAGAGTGCACTGGTTGTGTCCACATGTGCATATACTTTTACACTGCCTCTCTCCTGCCTTTTCGCCCCACTTTCTCCAAATTGTATCCCTGTTTCTCATTGTCTCTCTTCCATTTTCAAGTCATCTTTTTCTTCAGAATCCACACAGAAGAAATCATGTGACACTTACATTTGTGTCTATGGCTTGTTTTGATTCCAATAATGTCAACAAACTTTATCCTTTTCCTAGAAAAAACAGAATCTCATTTTCGTTGTAGCTAAATAACACTCCATTGTGTATATGCACCATAATTTTATTGTCTCATTCTGGAACTGATGAGCATCAGGTCCAAGTTTCACTTTGCTATTATGAATGTTGGTTCTGTAAGCATAACATGCAGGAAACACTTTTGTAAGCTGACTACATTTTGTGTGTATTGTTGTTAGGTGCATTTGAGTCCGTTCCAACTAATAGTAGCTCTATTACAACAGAATGGAACGTTATCCAGTACTGTAACACAATGCATGCAATCATTTTATATTTGAGTCCGTTGTTGCAGCAAGTTTGTTTGTTATCATTTCGACACATTTTGAGTTGTACCACATTAGCCAATAGAATTCCCAGGAGCTTTACTCCATTTCTTGCAATGAAGTTGAATCCATTTGGGGGTGGCACAATTTCCAATCTTTTTCTGAAACGTTTTCCAGTCTGTGGGGTACATTTCCAGTCACTATATTTGACAGCGATTCTCTGCTATTTATATGGTTTTTAGTACTGACTTGTATCAGGAGTGAGTTGCTGAGTCCTTCTTCCTAGTCTGCCATGGTGTGGAAGTTCAGCTGAAACTTTTCCAGCCATGGGTGTTCCTGGTGGTACCTCAGACACTGGTACATAGCACTCAGCCTCTCAGTACCACACAAGCCTCTACAGAATGACTAGCTGATGCACATGTGGGGTTTCCTATTGATACAGACCCAATTTTACGTTTCCTGGATCATATGTCATTTCTGTTTTATGTTTTTTGAGGAGCTTTCATACTATTTTCATAGTGCCATTACGAATGTACTTTCCCATAACAGAGTATAATCATTCTTTTGTTCTACACATTACCCATGCATGCTTCCAGTTTTCAGAGTGTCTAGTAAGGTCATGATGCCGGGATTTATCTCAGTTGGAAGAGCGCCGCTCTGCAGTCTCTGAGGTCTGGGGTTCTATTCCTACCAACATAAATATTGGAGGAGGAGGGGGCAATCTTCTCTCTAGGCAATCAAAAAACAATTAGCCATTGAAAATCCTATGAGGGTCACTATGAGTGGGACATGACTTGTTGGCCCCTAATAACATCAATAATGAAATACATTATTTTTATTTTAAGTGTTTATTTTGAGACAGGGACTACCTACCAAATACAAGATTGCCTCTTGTTGTTTTGTTTGGGTGCTATGAAGAGGGATCCAACTGAAAGAAACCCTAGGTACAACAGAACAAAACTGTACTCATCACTGTGGCATGCACAAGATCTTTCTGTGACTGAGACCAATGTTATAGCCACTGCCTTTCTTCTCTTTCTGAGAAGCAAAAGGAGGTCCCATGGGATTTCCTCCATTCCCATTATTAAGGTGAACTGTATATTGAGGATGCCTTCAGCCATACCACTGTGGCATACCATCCCATCTGATCTTGGAAGCTAAGGGGGGATGAGCCTTGTTAATACTTAGATGGGAGACTGCCAAGAAACATCAGATGCTGTAGGCTTGGAGAAGGACCTCACTCCCCATTTCCAAAAAAACATTCAGCCATTGAAATCCTTATGAATAGCAGAGAAGTACTAACAATACTGTTTCACCTGTTGTACTACAAAGGGTCGCTGTGTGTGAAACACCCACTTGATGGAACCTAACAGCAACAATAAATTCTAAAAGGAACCTACTCTTCCCCATTTATTTCCTAAATGCCTTCCAGCCTGGGAGGATCATTTTGGGGCACTGTATTTAGTGATTCTCTACTACTCATAGGATTTTCAATGCATAGTTTTTCCAGGGTTGGGCTTCCAAGTCCTTTTTCCTAGTGTGCCTTAGTCTGGAAACTGAGTTGAAACTTGGCCACCATGTATGGCTCTGCTGGTGTCTCATACACTAGTGTCATATCTTTCAGAATCTGACAAATACTTGGGGGACAGGTTAGCCTAGAACATCCTACATAACCAGAGTGGCCTCAAAATCATGGTCCTCATGTCTAAGCTGACAAATTCCTAAGATTACAAGTATGAGCAACTAATCCCTACTTGAGTTCAGCATGTGTTTCTACATTGAACCTTCTGCCATTTAATAGCTGGGTAAGATATTGTTCTACCTATAGATTATCTCTCTAGTCTATTGATTGTTTGCTTTGCAGAAGCTTGTGAATTTGATGTAATTCAGATGGTCACATCCTTCTTTTGTTTCCTGTGTTTTTGGGGTGTGAATAAGGGGACTGGTTAATTTCCAATATCTAGGGGTATTTCTACTATGTTCTCCTCTAATAGTGTTCAAGATTGAGGACTTATAGGATGGGTTTGATCCAGTTTGATTCCTTCTTGCTATGGGATGAGAGATAGGAGTCTAGGTTCAATCATTCATGTGGACATTCCGGTTTTCTAACACTGTCTCATGAAGAGAACTTCCTTTCTCCAAAGTATACTTGTGGCACATTCTCTACGCTGTTGTGAATGGTGGATGAATTCCACCTGAACCCTTCATTCTGTAGCCTTTGTCTACATATCACTTTTATTCCGATATACTGGTAGTTTTATTTTAGTATGACTCCATACTGTGTTCTGAAATATCTCAATTATTGCTCTATTTACTATGACTATTGGGTGCACTTGGTGCTATTGTATCAATGTTGATTTGCAATCAGGTCTGACTCATAGCAACCCTGTTTACAATAAAACAAAACATTAGCAAACACTGTGCCATGCCTGGCACTGTCAGTGCTGCCTTCCTATTTGTAGGACTTGCAATGTGGTCTGCTTTGGCATTGTTTTGGGAGTGGGCTGTGAGATCTTTCTACATTTTTCCAGTACTGGGAAATGAACTCAAGGCCTTGGAAAGGGCAGAGAATCACCTTAGCAACTCAATTAAATCCCACCCCCAGGTGGATGAATAGCATGGTTATTTTCCCTATTTCTTTGTAGAATCTTGGTTTGATTTTGAAAAGGACTCAATCTATGGTTCACTTTGGGAAGTGTGGCCATGTTAACAACATTAATGTCTTCTATTCCATAAATATGGGAAATCTTGAGACCTATTGAGAGGTTTCCTTACTCTTTTTCTTCAGTCTTCCATCATTTTACTTGGAGAAGTATTCAAAATGCATATTTATGTTGTTTTTGTTAGGTTCCATCAAGTGGAGTCCAATTCATAGTGACCATATGTAAAGCACATCAAAACACTTCCCAATTCTGTGCCAGGTACAGGATCTTATTTATGTTTAGGCCCAATGTTGCAGACACTGTGTCAATCCATGTGGTGGAGGGATTTCCTTTTTTCATCGACCCTCCGCTCTGGCAATTCTTGTTTCCACAGAGCATTCTGGTTGCCCTTCTTCCAGGACAGACCTGGTGGTTCTTTTGGAAGTCCATGGTATATTCAATAGATGTCTCCCACGCAATAATTCAAAAGCATCAATTTTTTTCCTGACTCCTTTGTTCAATGTCCAGCTTTCACAACCACATGATGTAACTGAAAATACCATGACATGAGTCAGATTCACCTTTGTCTTCAATGTGACATCTTTGCTTTTCAATACTCTAAGGAGGTCTTTGCTTGCAGTGGTAGCCCTGTGGCATGCAATCCCGTCAGATCTCAGAAGCTAATCAAGGTCAGGCCTGGTTAATACCTGGATGGGAGACTGCCTGGGAACACCAGAAGCTGTAGGTTTGGGAGAAGGACCTGGCAACCCCCTCCGAAAAATCAATCTGCCTAGAAAACCCTATGAACAGCAGAGAAGCACTGACAATAGTGTTTCCACTGTTGTACAGAGGGCTGCTAAGAGTCAGATACCAACTCCACAGCACCAAACTTAACAAAAAGGTCTTTTACCACATCTTTTCCTAGAGCAATGCATCTTTTGATTTCTTGACCTCTGCTTCCATGGGTGTTGATTATGGAGACAAGCAAAGCAAAATCTTGGACAACCTCAATCTTTTCTCCATTTGTTGTGAAATTACATACTGAACCAGTCATAAGGATTTTCACTTTCTTCACATTTAGTCACAATACATATTGAAGGCTATGATTTTTGATCTTTGTGAGTGAATGTTTTAAATCTTCTTCACTTTCAGCAAGCAGATCTATGTCATCTGCATAATGCAGGTTGCTATTGAGTCTTCCTCCAATCCTGATGCCACATTCTTCTTCATAAAGTCCAGATTCTGGGATTATTTGCTCAGCATATAAATTGAGGAGATATGGTGAAAGTATATGACCCTGACCACACCTTTCTCAACATTAGACCACTCTGTGTTTCCTTGTTCTATTGGAACAACTGCCTCCTGGTTCACCTACAGATCCCTCATGAGTGCAATTAGCTACTGTGCTATTCCCATTTTCTGAAGTGTTATCCATAAATTGTGATCCACACCATTAAATGCCTTTGCATAGCCAATAAAACATAGACATCATTCTGATATTCTTTTCCTATTTTTGGTATTTTGGGTGATTTTTCCTCAGTGAGTTTGTTACGAGTGCATTCTTAATTTTTTTTTTGATATTCTATCTTGCTATTTTACTGTATTCTTTGTCGTACTGTCACTCTTTTGATGGACTATTTAGAAATTTCAATGTATGGAACTATATGCTCTGAAAACATGATTTTTGACTACTTTTTTCAATTTTCTATGGCTTTTGTTCCTTTTTCTCATGTAATTATGCTGTTAAAATTTTTCCTACAATTGCAAATGAAAGTATTGAGTGTGAATCCTTTTATTTTACTCAGATGTGAACAAAAAAAATTCATTTAGATTTTATTCTCATTCAGTTGGATGTTAATCATGGGGTCTTCCTAATCTTACTATGTTGGAATACTTTCTTCAATGCCTAATATATCAGGACCTTTATCATGATCAGATGTTAAACTGCACAAACACACACACACAAACACATATATCATATGTATTTTATATTTCTATAATCCATAAATATTTATTCTTATGCATTATATATATCACAAATTTTACATATATGCTATTTATACCATGTATGTGTATGTGTGCTGCTATGTAGATATGCATATGTATATGTATGTATGTGTATGCATATACGTGTTTACTAGATATAGATAGATAGATACAGATATATATATATACATACATATATATGTATATATATATATGTATATACATGTACTGTGTTAATAAGTTTTTCATCACCATCACAAAATATCCAAGAAAATAATCTTAAAGGAAGACATATTTATTTGACTCTTTGTTTCAAAGATTGAAGATATGATTACTTGGTCTTGTCTCGTGGTACATGAGGCAACCATAAAATCAAGGCAGTGGTCATGGGTGGGAGAAGGATGTTTCTACACTCACAATGACTGGAAATTCATAGAAATTGTGGAAAAATTATCATTTTTGTAGTTATCACCCAGTGACTTACTACCAGAATCTTAGCCTCAACTCTGATTTATGCATCCAACTATGAATTCTTCAATGTATTAATACATTGATGACATTGGTATCCTTATGCCATAGTCAATTCTAAATGCACCACCCTGAACTATGCTGCCCGGGGGTACCAGTTTTTAATACATTATCATTTGTGGAGACATTATATATCTTAAATATAAGTAACCTCTGTCTATTCTGATCATGTCGAATAAGTTATTTTAGTGGACCAAAGTTTACTATCATCTGCTTGATTTTGGTGTCGATTTGCTTGCAATACCACTATTCCTTCTTTCAATATCAACCTGTGTTTGTCTATGTGGGTTCAGTGAGCTCCTGGTTGGCAACATCCTCTTGGATCCAGGCTGGTGTCACTCTTTTAGAAAACTAAAACTATGTACATACAGATTTTTCATTTAAAGCAGTATTTTTTGCATTCTCTGTGTTTATTTACTTATGGTTCATTCTGTATATTTTATTTGTTCTTTTCATCTCCTAGTCTCATTAAATGTTGGATGGCTTCCTATAATGATGATACTGAATTCTCTCCTATTTCTGTGTGCACATTCACTCTTCCCATTGTTTATACTTTCAAATGTTCTCATAGTGCTTAGTCTTTCTTCCTCTTCTATGTATAAAATAACATGGACTTTGAGACTTTCCTGACATGCTATTCTAGTGGTGTTGCAGTTTTCAGTTCATGGATAGCTTAACAGATTTCATTTATTAGTATGCTTCAGTGGACTTTTACAAATGAAAAAATCTGTGAGTGGACCCTACCACTTTATGTCACTATTAAAAACATTATTCTTCTTGATTTTAAGTGCCCTAGTGTTGGGTAAACTCATAGCATCCCTGTGTACAAGAGATGAAACACTACCTGAGTTATATCATACCTGCTACTATTGTAATTGCTTCTCTGTTATTCATAGGGTTTTCAATGACTAGTTGCTTTTAGGAGTAGGCTACCAGCTGTTTCTCCTCAGCCTGCTGCACCTGGTGTCCACACTCAAGGACAAACCAGGCCTGACCCTGCTTTACTTCCAAGATATCATGGGATTTGATGGCACAGGGTATGGAAGCAGGCTGTGGTGAAGGTAGTTAGCATTAATTTGGCATTATTTTCTATATGGTATAGTGTAATTTTTCCTCAGAAACAAAAAAAGTAGAACAATTGGGCTAATATGAATAGTGGGATTTTGAATGAAAGGAGGCTAATGGAGAAGAAAAATACTGTCTATGAGCTAATGGTATTTGCACTCCTCTCCAGATGCAGGCCAGTGTGTGAAGTATCCAGATGACCAGTATGCCAACACAAAGAGATCCCACTGTCTCCAGAAAGCTGTGAACTTTCTGTCCTATGAAGACCCCTTAGGGATAGCACTGACCTGTATGGCTCTGTGCCTCTCAGCTCTGACAGCTGTCATTCTTGGGGTCTTTGTGAAGCACCAGGACACTCCTATTGTGAAGGCCAATAACCGGGCTCTCAGCTACATCCTGCTTACCTCCCTCATCTGCTGTTTTCTATGCTCCTTACTCTTCATTGGCCATCCCAACACAGCAACATGCATCCTCCAGCAGATCACATTTGGAGTTGTATTCACAGTGGCTATTTCCACAATCTTGGCCAAAACTATTACTGTGGTTCTGGCCTTTAAGGTCACATCTCCAGGGAAAAGTACAAGGTGGTTGCTGACATCAGGGACACCCAACTTCATCATTCCCATCTGCACCCTGATCCAAGTTTTCCTCTGTGCAATGTGGCTGGCAACCTCTCCGCCATTTATTGACATAGATACAAACTCCACACATGGTCACATCATCATCTTCTGTAACAAGGGCTCAGTCACTGCCTTCTACTCTATCCTGGGATACTTGGGATTTCTTGCCCTGGTGAGCTTCACTCTGGCTTTCCTGGCCAGGAATCTGCCTGACACATTCAATGAAGCCAAGTTCCTAACATTCAGCATGGTGCTGTTCTTCAGCGTCTGGGTCTCCTTTCTCCTTGTCTACCATAGCACAAAGGGCAAGGACATGGTGGCTGTGGAGGTTTTCTCCATCTTGAGCTCCAGTGGAGGCCTCCTGGGGTGCATCTTTGCCCCCAAGTGCTATTTTATTTTGTTAAGGTCAGAGTTGATCTCCCCTCATGTGTTCAGGGGTAAAATACATTACAGATGCAATCAGCCTTCTTATAGTAACTCATGCATTTTCTAAGTTAATTGTAAGACATTTAGACTATGCTGCCTCACCATAACAATCAAACATTAGGTTATGGTATGTATTGTCCTTCCTTGGACAAGTGGTTTTTATGAACTTGTCTAGAGAGATCATGATCATTCCAAATTTTGCAATCAATGTTTCCACTTTGAATTTCACTTTGATTACATGTAACCTCATATAAGTTCACAAATTATACTATTTTCTTGTTAATTTTTGATGTTCTCCACATAGAGTTTGTTTCACAATTAGATATTAACACATCTCCTAATTTTGCTTCATCAATATTCACAAACATTTCTTTTCTTCAGGTGTCCTTCATTCTTCAACGGTTTGATAGAACTCATAGAATCTTCCCAAACTTTTTCAGTGTTTTGAAATGGTACACATTTAATGCTCCATATGCACAATAATATGAATATGTTTGGACCCATGTATATGTTTTATTAGTATAATTTATGTTTTCCTCTTCTACAAAACAACACTATTTCAGTTGGAATAAACTTTGGCTGAAGGTGTATGTGTGCACACACTCTTTCCATGATAAACTTCAATGGGAGTATACCACTTTTACTAGGAGAAAAATTATGTAAAAGCTATTTACCCTCAGCCAATCACAGGACCTACTTCAGTTAATAGCAGCAAGGCAAATTCTTCAACCGGGTTTAAATTAGGCAAATATTTATCTGAAACCAACACAGCTATTAGTCAACATGTCCTTTTTTGTGCCAAGTGCCCTTATTTTGGTCTAGTTACTATTCCAATTCTGTCTTTTCCTTATAACACCATACACTCCCCCACATCTGACCACTTCCTTGTATTAGATCTTGGGTCTTATTTCCAAATATTTCCATAATTTCTCACGCTTTGCTGAAAATCCATATAAGCCACTATATCTAAAGATTACCTTGTGTGTTCCTTTCTTTTCTGTAAACATGTGTCCAAAAACTGAAAGACTATTTCTAGTGTATTTCTTTCTCACAATACCACCATTTATTAGTTTATTCCACTGTCCAGCAAAACTGGATTAAGAGGAATGATGAAAAGCTCATTTCGTTTCCACTATACTAAAGTAATTGCAATAAAACCAGAGTCATCTTCAAGGAATTTGATCCACACATGATACTTAATTGCAGTTGTTCGGTAAAGGAAGGTGCAGCAATCTGAGGGAAAATAGAAATTTATTTCCATTTTCCCTAAATTAGTTCTTATAACTCATGTAAAGACATTGTCCCTATCATGGAAGAATAATAAAAACTCCTTGATGTGATTGCAACTGTGCGCTACAGCACTGTGTTGGGCTTAACTTTTCAATGTATTCTGAAGATGGCAGAATACATGAAAATTAATGAGGTAGTAGAGAGAATGATAAGATGTAAGCGTAGGTCATATTATTGAGAAAAGGTATGAATTTTGAATTTAAATCTTGCTTGAAGATAACTCATGGGTCTTAATGAGAATTTTATTATATTACACAATGTTAATGTTTTTAATGTACCACTATGAATTACATAGCCTGCAGCTGTAGTACCGTGGCATCCTATCCCATCAGAGCTTGGAAGGTAAGCAGGGTCAGGCCTGGTTATTCCTTGGATGGGAGACCGCCTGGGAACACCAGGTGCTGTCAGCATGGAAGAAAGACCTGGCAGACTACTCCCAAAAATCAATCCACCAAAGAAAACCCTATGAAAAGCAGAGACACACTGACAATAGTGTGCCACCTGTTGTATGCAGGGTTGCTATGAGTCAGATACTGACTCTATGGCACCTAACAACAACAACATAAATTACATAAATTTGTGTGCATCACTTGCTATGAATTGGATGCAATCAGTATCAAAAGCAACATGTGTTGGAAGGTTGGTTCTCAGGGTAGCAATATGGATGTGCAAGCATGTTAATGTATGGGTCCTGAAGGAATTCACTACTGGACTGTGACATCACTCAGGTCTCCAGGCTCACCATGTGATCTCTGCCTCAACTAATCTTCACCATTACAATGACACCAATTATGGTGTGATCCAGGTTTAGTGACATCAAAAAGCCAATGAAATACTGTTTTTACTTGTAGACTTCAAACTTCTTAACTACATGAACATCTTTATTTAATTTCTATCCAGGGTTGTCTATTTCATTAGAGTTAGAAGAAATTGAGTAATACATTACTGTACATACCTAAACAATTAGTACCACTGGCCACTTATAAATTTTCACTATCTTTACCGCATGTCCAAAGCAGAAGAACTGATAAACACAATGATAGTAGAACAGAAGCATGTACTGTGAGACATGCCACTTGCCACTGCGTTTCAAGAACAAAGAAAGACATAAATCATGTGATTATGCTAGGTGGCTGCAAGATGTGGGAATCAGTAATTAGACTTTATGATTAGTAAGTGAGAAGTAACAGAAGGACCATTTGTTGAGTCCTTATCTCTCATGGTTTTGAAATAGTCTGGCTACATTACTTCCTTACTATTCTTATGTGCCCTTTGAACTTGATATTCATTTTGATCTTTATGTGGTCAGAAGGATCTATACACTGAATATCAGTAAAAAAATAATTTTCCCAAAGGTGTATAAAAAGCATCATTTACTAAAAATAAATCTCACTTAAATAAGGCCTACCTGGGTGAGAGGTACTCTTTGATAATCCTAGCACTTGGCAAGGCCGCGAGTTTCATGAGTTCATTTATAGTGAGACCCTCAAACAAGCTTGAGGACACCTTGAGATGTGTAGTGAGCACCTGTCTTTAAAAAAAACCCCAAATCAAAATAGGATAAAGAAGAAAATGTGCAGTATGCAAGAATAAAAGAATTATTATGAAATCCTTTTAAATAAACATGAGAGAAAACTAGAATTCATACTGCTATTTACACACACAGACATACACAAAGTTTGCTCTGTGTTATTGCTTCATTTTGAAAGATCACATAAATTTTTTTTCTTATGAAGTATTTTGATTATGGGTATTAATGGAGTTCTGAGTCATAGTTCATTTCATATAAACATTGGACAGCCAACCAGTGGAGCTGGTGTTATCATCTTCTTAAATATTTTAGAAAAAATTTTAATTAGTACGTAGAGATAATTGCCCAAGTTTTAACTTGTATTTTGCACTACTTATCTCCTTCTTTACCTCCATATGTGACTCATCCTGATTTTCTCATCCTCTCCCCCTCCCAAGAGTTGACTACAACCTCATGATTGTTTTCTTTGAATATTCTAATCTCATTGTTGTTGCCTAGTGCCATCCAGTCCATTCCAACTCATAGCAATTCTCTGGACAACATAATGAAACATTCCTGAATACTGTGTTATACATGTGATCTTTTTGCTGTTGAATGCCATGTGGGGACAATTGTTTCAATCCATCTACTAGAATGTCTTCCTTTTTACTCACTGAACCACCACTCTTCCAATCATCATGTTATTCTCCAAGGGCTGCTCCATCCTTACAACATGTCCAAAATATGAAAGACAGCATTTAGGCAACCTGTGTGACAAGGAGCATTATGGTTACACTTCTCCTAGGATGAATCTGTTTCTTCTTTTGCCTATCCATGATATGGTTAATATTCATCTCCAGCACCTAATGTCAGAAACATGAATTCTTCTCCTTTCTTAGAGACACCTAACAACAACCACAAGACTTATACTTAAAGGAAGAAAACTCATATACCACAGGGCCAGCTGCACATTCATGTTTACTGCAGCACTCTTCACAACTGCAAAAATATGTACGTTATCAGTCTTGATGATCATCAAGAGATGATTGGCTTAATTCTTCTACTTTCTCCTTTATTTACTCTCCATATCATGTGACTGAAAATATCACGGCATATATTAGTTACATGTTTATTTTCTATGTGTCATCTTTACATTTCAGCACCTCAAAAAGGTCTTTTTCCACTGCTATTCTCAATGCTATATGACTTTTGATTTCTTGACAGGTTCCATTGGAGTGGATTGTAATAAAAATCTGAAGTATATTCTGTTATATATGTATTTATTTCTTTAACGTAGGAGTGTCTATCAAATATAAGTGGGAACATATGGTATTTCTCTATTTGCATCTGGGTCATTTCACTTACCTTGATGATCTCCAATTCTACCCATTTTAATTCCAATGACATAACTTCATTTTCTTTACTGTTGAATAATATTCCATGGTGTATATATACCACATTTTAAGCCAATTATCTGTTGATGATCATCAAGATTGATAACATACATATCTTTGCAGTTGTGAAGAATGCTGCAGTAAACATGAAAGTGCAGCTGGCCCTGTGGTATATGACATTTATTCCTTTAAGTATAAGTCTTGTGGTTGTTGTTAGGTGTCATTGAGTTGGGATCTGACTCACAGTGACCCTACTTACGGCACGGAAAACACTATTGTTAGTCCTTCTCTGCTATTCCTACTGGTTTCAATGGCTGATGGTTATGTGGGAGTGGATTTCCTGTTCCTTCTTCCAAGCCTACAGCACCTGATGTGCCCAGGTGGTCACCCATACAAGTACTAACCAGGCCAAACCCTGCTTATCTTCCAAGATCTGATGGGATCAGATGCAACAGTGGTAGAGATGCAGGTGGGAAGATGGATAGGAGTGTTATAACTAGGTCATATAGTAATTCTATTTTAGTTTTCCGAGGAATATCCATAATGATTTCCATAATGGTAGTACTACTTTACCCTCTCCCCAATGGTGTAGTAGGGTACTTTTTATGAAATAGTCTACCCAATATTCCTTGTTGGTTGTTATGTTGAAATTAAACTTTCTGCCTGGGATAACAGCAGAAACGAATTGCAGCATAGTTTTGATTTCCCGTTCCTTGATTGCTGATTATATTGAACATTTTCATACTTTTTGGCCATTTTATTTATTCTTTTGAGAATATTT
Source organism: Pedetes capensis (assembly GCA_007922755.1). Taxonomy (NCBI): domain Eukaryota; kingdom Metazoa; phylum Chordata; class Mammalia; order Rodentia; family Pedetidae; genus Pedetes; species Pedetes capensis. The sequence continues at coordinate 20,210 of VMDO01005361.1, forward strand.
TAGTTCCATTGCCTATTATTTGTTGGATTATTTTATGCTTTGTTGTTAAATTTCCCGAATTCTTTATATATCATGGTTATTTATTCTCGGTCTGATTGGGTGGAAAGCAAAGGTTTTTTCTTATTCTTCACTAAATTATGACACTCAAATGTTGAGTTAGTGATGATGAAAATGTTTTCTGTCTATGATGACATTTAAATGAAAGATGGGAAAGTGGAGGCCACAGAAATTTTTGTTTCTTTCACTCACATGAAAGAAACAGTCATAATTTGTTAAATAACAGGAAGCTGACAGCATCAAACTGCTCACCTATTCCCACAAGTGTATTCAACTGAGCCCGGTCCTCCCCTTAATGGAATTGGAAAGGCAAGAGATATTAAAAAAATAAAATGAAATCATTTGTGTCTGGTGATAACATGGTATTTCTGTTGGAAAAGTTTGAAGGTGGAAATGCATCCAGGTAACAAATGTTGATATCACAAGAAAAATGAATTGGACTTTATACTATGACATAAAATATAATTTCATAGCTGGGCATGGTGGCACATGTCTGTAATCCCAGCGGCTTGGGAGGCGGAGCCAGGAGGATTGCAAGTTCTAGACCAGAGGAAATCTATGTAACTTAGTGAGACCCTGTCTCAGGAAGTAAGGAAAAAAATAAAGGGGCTGGGGTGCAGCTCAGTGGTCCAGCACTTGCAAAGAATGCAGGCATGAGGCTCCAGGATCAACCCCCAGTACCACACAAAAAATATATATGATATATAAGTATATATTTATGTATGTGTATATATATATAATTTCATGAATTTGAACTTAAGAAATTATTTTAGTGACACATTGCTTCATAAAATCATGACAGAAAAAAAGAAACTGAAAAAAGTATGAGGAACTTTTCAAAATAAATTCAGTTATTGCAAGAGATATGTTCCAATGGTGAGATTCCCACCCACAAGGACACACAATGGTTCCACAGTGGATAGCAGGTGACTGAATGGAACTTTATCTGTGCATGCACAATAAATATGATGAACTTGAACTATCCCCAAGTTACACTCTCTCCAATTTCATTGAAAATTGGAAATTGAAAATTGAAAAAACTTATCATCCATCCTTTGCCTGTCAAGGATTTGCACAATGAGGCACAATATGATTACTGCAGACTAAAACTGAACATCTCTTCTCACCAAAATAAACTTTAAATCCACCACAGACAGCTGGTGCCAAAACACCATAATATTTGTAAAGCATTTTTTTTTTGCTTTCAATTTCGATCTGATTTCATTATGTTTTGTTATGATTTATTCAGTCGGGCAAAAGACCATCTACATGGTAGCATCTAAACTTGGATTTAAGTAGAACCAGAAATGGAATGTTGTAGTGTAAATGAAGATTGATTAATTTTTCACAGAAATAGCCAGAAAATGAATAATTTCAGCTTTGTGAGTCACCAATTCTCCTTTTCATCTCTTTAAGTCTGTTACTAAATCATGAGAGTTACTATAGTAGAAGGCAAAATTGATTGAAGTGTCCATGTCCCAAAAAACTTTATTGTCAATGCTCAAATATCAATCTACTTAACATTGAATGTTTATTAAATGTTTTAATGTTTATTCAACTACTAAGTTCTCATGTGTTTTCCACATCAAACTGTGATACTATTAAAAATAACTGTAAGATAGTAGCTCAGACACTTCACATGTGAAAGTATAAGGAGATAAAATGCTGATTGCTATCATGACCTGAGTATACACTATGGATGTGATTTCTAGCTATACTGTAACTGAAATATACTTACAAATATTATGTGCTAATAATATTTTTAAATGTTTAAGGAAATTGAAAAATCAATTACTCTGATTTGATCATTGTATATTATACAAATATATCACATTAGGCACTGAGCTCCATAAATTTTTATAATCAAATAATAATTAAGCTAAAAACCATAGAGTCTATTCTTTCTCCTTCAGCTGTATAAAAGGAGAAAAATGCCTCTAATATTCAAGCTCTGTTTAAAAGAATGAATGAAAAAGAGCAAAAATTCTTGTCATTTAGATATCATAGAAAATATATAGGCAATTGTCACACAAAATCATTCTCCCATTTACAAAATAGGGTAATTATATCTAAGTCACTGGTGTTTAAGTTTTTGATTATAAAACAGATGGTCAGTAATTTCTGTTTTTTATGCATATCTCTACAATCACTATGTGTACATGTTGAAAGGTTAGTCCCTAACCTTAACTAATTTTGGACATTTTATTAACCTTTAGTCATTACGGACTGGTGCTATGAAGTAAGTTCTTATGAGAACATGAATTGGAAGGTATTATTGTATACTTGCCCCTCCTCTTTTTCTCTCCTTCACTTCTGGGCTGTGATAAGAAGAGTACATCACTGTACTATGTGTTTGTGTCAGGATGAGCTGCCTCCTTATGGACACATAAGAAAGAGCACCAAAGAAACAAAATTTCTACATCTGTGAGATTAAAGGAATTCCAGCAAGGTATAAAACAAGGAATAGCAGAAATAAGAGAAGCTCAAAGGGTGTGAAGAGCTGAGGCAGAAGAAGGATAGAAGACTGTAAAGTCCCAGAAGAGAAATTGCATTCCCTGGTCAGTGAAGAGATCCAGAAAGCTGCCAGACTTAAGGATCAAGGATCTCAGACACCACACACCTGGGACATGGAACACTAGCCACTGTCAAGGCCTGGGGCATACTGATACCTGGGCCTGCACAGAACTGTAATCCATGTCCCTGTAAGGATAAAGGTGCCAGTAGCCAAGGCCTACACAATTGTTATAACAACTTTTTCTTGGTGCAAATTATCCCAGTACCTAAGGCCTGCATGAGATCTGTAACTATACACAATACGATCTGCCATGATCTCTGCTGTGATAACCTTAGGGTTGTAAAAGCTGCCAGAGTGCAGCAATGGAAGAACATATCCCAACCTCCCTACAGATCAGGTATTGCCATTCTTCGGTGGCATCCATTCAAGTCTGACTCATAGCCACACTATGTACCAGAGAAAGAAACATTTCTCCATTCTGTGCCAGGCACATGACTTTATTTACTTTTAAACCCATTGTTGCAGACACTGTGTCGATCTATCTGGTTGGAGGGTGTTCCTCTTTTTCCTTGACCTGCCACTCTCCCAAACATGATGTCCTTCTCCAGGGATTGATCTCTCCTGACTACATGTCCGAAATATGTAAGACGCAGTCTGGAAGTTCTTGCTTCCAAGGAGCACTCTGGTTGCACTTCTTCTAGGGCAGATCTGTTGGTTCTTTTGGCAGTCCATGGTATATTCAATAGATATCTCCAACACCACAACTCAAAAGCATCAATTCTTTCTCTGTCTCCCTTCTTCAATGTCCAGCTTTCACAACCATATGATGCGACTGAAAATACCATGGCATGAGTCAATGTGACATCTTTACTTTTCAATACTCTAAAGAGATCTGTTGCCACAGTTTCTCCCAGAGCAATGTGTCTTTTGTTGTCTTGACTCCTGCTTCCATGGGTGTTGAATATAGAGCCAAGCAAAGCAAAATCATAGAATACCTCAAACTCTTCTCCATTTATCCTGAAATTGCATACTGACCCAATCATAAGGATTTTTGTTTTGTTGATGTTTATTCACAATCCATAATGAAGGCTGTGATCTTTGATCTCCATCAATAAATCTTTTAAATCTTCTTCACTTTCAGCAAGCAGAGTTGTGTCATCTGCATAATGCACAATGTTATGGACTTTTCCTCCAATCCTGATGCCACTTTCTTCCTCATAAAGTCCACCTTCTCGGATTATTTGCTCAGCATAAATTGAAGAGATATGGTGAAAGTATACAGCTCTGACCACATCTTTGTCAAATTAAACCAGGCAGTGTTTCCTTGTTTGATTTGAACAACTGTCTCCTGGTTCATGTACACATTTCTCATGAGTACAATTACTTGCTCTGGTATTCCCATTTTCCAAAGTGTCATCCATATTTTGTTATGATCCACACAATCAAATGCCTTTGCATAAACAATAAAGCACAGATAGGCATCTTTCTGATATTCTCTGCTTTCAACTAACATCAGCAAGGACGTTCCTATTTCCCAACCGTCTCTGAATCCCACTTGATTTTCAGGTAATTCCCTATCTTTATACTGTTGCAGTCACTTTTGAATGATTTTTAGTAAAATTTTGCTTGCATGTGATATTAATGATATTGCATCATAGTTTCCACATTCAGTTGGATCTCCTTTTTTGGGGAACAGGCACAAATATGGATCTCTTCCTGTCAGTTGGCCAGGTACCAGTTTCCCAAATATGTTGGCAGAAACATGTTAACACATTCAGTGCTGCATATGTTTGTTGAAGCATCTCTGTTAGTATCCCATCAATACCTGGAGCTTTGTGTGCTGCCAACTCTTTCATGGCATCTTCCACTTTGTCCTTCAATACCATTGGTTCATCTTCATGTACAACATCTCTAAATGGTTGGTCATCTACCAATTCATTTTTTGATAAAGACTCTGTGTTTTCCTTCTATCATCGTTTGATGTTTCCAGCACCAATTAATATTCTCTCTATAGCACCTTTCACAATTGCCACTCAACACCTGAAATTTTTCCTCACTTCCTTAAGCTTGAGAAACACAGAATGTGTTTTCCCTTTTGGTTTTCTACCTCCAGCTCTTTGCATGTGTCATTATAATATTTGTTTTTGTCTTCTGAACCTGGCTTTCAAATCTGCTGATTAGATCCTTAACGTCTTAATGTGTTTCTTTTTCTTTAGTTGCTCCACATTCAAGGGCAATTTGCAGCATCTCTTTTGACATGTAATTTGGTATTTTCTTCTTTTCTCGTCTTTTTAATAATGTGTTGCATCCTTCTTCAATATCTTTTATGTCATGACACAACTCTTCTGGTCTCCTATCATTTGTGTCTGACGTATTAAACTTATGCTTGAGGTGGTCTCTGAACTCTCCTGGGATATCCTCAAGATCATCCCTTGGCTCTCCTACACTTGTTCTAATTTTCTTCAGCTTCAGTTTGAATATGCATATGAGAAGTTGATGGTCTGATCCACTGTCAGCACCTGGTCTTGTTCTGACATTTCATACAGAGTTTTACCATCTTCTTTTTCCACATATTTAGTCACTTTTATTCCTGTGTTTTCCTTCTGTTGATGTCCATGTGCATAGTCTCTGCTTATGTTATTGAAATACTGTACTTGTGATGAAAAGGTCATTGCCTGACAAAATTCTATCATGTGATCTCCAGCTTCATTTCTATCACCAGGATCATATGTTCCAACTACTTAGCCTTCTTCTTTATTTCCATCCCTTCCGTTCCAGTCAACAGTAATAATCAATATATCCTGACTGCATGTTTAATCTATTTCAGATTGCAGAAGCTGCTAGAAATCTTCCCTTTCTTCATTTGTGGCCTCAGTGTTGGGTGCATATATTTGACTAATAGTCATATTACCTGGCCTTTCTTGTATATGTATGGATATTATTCTATCATTAGGAACACTGTGTTTCATGACAGATCTTGAGAAGTATTTTTTCATGATGAATGTAACCCCATTTCTCTTTAGCTTGTCATTCCCAGCATAGTAGTTCATATGATTATCTGACTCAAAATGGACCATGCCAGTCCATTTTAGCTCACTGATCCCTAGAATGTCAATGTTTATGTGCTCCTTTCCTCTTTTAATCATTTCTAATATTCCTAGATTCTTACTATGTACATTCCATGTTCCAATTATTAATGAAAATTTACAGTTGTTTCTCCCCATTTTGAGTCATGCCACATCAGCAGATGGAGGTCCTTGGGGCTTTACCCCATTTCTGTCATCATGGTAGAGTCTACTTTGAGGAGGCAACTCTTCACCAATAGTCCTTTGAGTGGCTTCCAACCTGGGGGGGCTCATCTTCTGGCACTGCATCTGACAGTGTTTCTTTGCTATCCATAAGATTTTCAATGGCTAGTTATTTTGGGAGTGAATCACCAGTGTCTACTCCCTAGTCTGCCTTAATCTGGAAACTCAGATGCAACCTGTCCACCATGGTGACCCTGCTGGTATCTGAGATACTGGTTGCAAAACTTTCAACCTCATCACAACACATAAGCACCCACATTGTGTCAAACTCACAGATGTGTGGGGAGCAAATCACAAATAGGTAAAGCAAAACAATTCTATCCAGCTGACTGGAAAGACCTGCATATACACAGACAAACTTCACAGTGACCGGGAAATCCATATTGTCAATGTTGTGATGGAAATAGATAAATAGAAAACTGCCTTATGATAAATTCCTTTATGATCCAAGACAAATTTTCTAATGTTTTATATCATGGGCACATTACTGAGAGGAGATAACTGCACTTTCAAATTCTTTTGGATTATCACATGAAAGATAAATGATACAGGAAATGAAAAATGATAAAATATTTGTAGATAAGGGGCACTTTTTTCATTCCAGTAAGAGCTCTAGAATTCCCTAAAGAAATGGTCCCATTGGGGGCAAAATTCACCTTTGAAAACACATTATTTTAAATATCCATCCTATTTCCAGATATATTTAACGTTGCATTGAGAAATACATCAAATATTAAAAAAGATTTGAGTATTCTCATTTAAACACATCCTTAGAAATTCAGATTTGCCACACTAGAGAAATATATCTTACTAAGAGATAAGTATATGTCAGTTGAATATAATTATAAGATGTCTAATTTCAAAGAAATTAAGATTGCTATCAACATATAGAAGACATATTATAACCTTACTCATAGTTTCTAAGAACACAGATAGGACTAGAGAAACATTTCTATTTCTGTAGGAGAATTGGGGATTCCCATGCATAAAATTTACGTTACTCAAGGAAAATTCAAATTAAGAGCAATGGGATGAACACAAAATTTCTCTGGATGAAAACACCCACAAGATTCCACTGGCGGAATTACCTTGGGCCTTAATTGCACTTATTGCCCAAAGTTAAAGTTCAGAACAGTAGCTTAATAACCCAAATTTGAGGTGCTGAGGACCTGCACCACCAACCACCATGTCATTATTCCATCCCTGGAAATATGATTAAAATGTTGCTAAAAAATACATAGAATGAGATGATAAATATCAACATATTGTACTCACTGTTAAGAACACAAAGCTATCATTTGTACACTACTATAAAATGGGAATGTTTTAGATTAAAAATGTAAGAAATTTAAAAATTCAGCATGGAAGTCACTGTGCTCTCCTTTTTAATTATCTTTTTCTTATTCTTAAATTATTTGTAAATCTGTTTCTTATCATTAATTCTAAACTTAACATTGCATGTTTCCAACAGACATACAAATATACAAATCTGATTCTCAAAGCTTTCAACTATAAGGTTTTACTCAGTTGTAGAAATGCTATTCACATGCTCCCTGTTTTATGTGACTGAGCACCAATACAGTCCTCTAGCTAACACTTTTAACAAGTTCCAATGTTTCTGGTACATTAAGGAAATGTGACCAAAATTTCCAACTTTCCACATCAAGGGATATTCCTTGATTACAGACAAACTGCAACAGGCAGTCAACCTAGCTGGATGCTGAGCCAATAATAGGCAAGAGTGTGCAAACAAAAGGGCATGAAAAGTGACCAATAAAAAATATGTCCACAACAGAAATTTATTTTATCCCAGAATTTAGGCAAAGTGCCTGAATATTCCCCAGCTATTTCTCAAGGCACTAAGCCTGGAACAGTAGGAAAACAGGTGGAGACTGTATCTTGGAAAAGCACATTTACTTCACTACCACATGATTGTCTATATTTGGTCTGATTATCATGTGAGACAATTATATGATTTTATTTATCAAGGTAGTAATTTCCAACCTCAATACTACTCAGCTTTAAGGCTACAGAATTCATTCTCTTAGGTACCAGTACAAAGTGAAAGGAGGACAGGAGATCTGTGAAGGAAAAAATGAGAATACCACAGTTTTTTTTAATAAGAAAATTGATTCTCAGAGAAGTGAAGCTACTTGCCCGAGGTAATAAAGTAAAATCCACCGGCTGGATTCCTGGTATGATTGATCCCAAAGTCTGTACCTTAAATACTTGTTATTCTTTTTCAGTCATGAATCTTCACTAATTATTGTCTGATACCAAATAAGGATCACCCATATTATGAACCATGAGTCAATGAACTTCTTTCTGTTGTCACCCTATGCACATTTGACAATCCTTCAAATATGACATTGTCTCTTTGCTAAAATGGTTTGTATTGTGCCTAGGTCCTCATAAATTAGCCTGTGTTTATCAATAAGACCCAAAAATTTACTTAATTCAAGCTAATTCTGGAGCCCTTTGAAAGGATTTGTTAGTCCAGGATATCTAATCCTATACTAACTAATGTTTGTTATTATCTACAAAAGGGAGCTATGTGAATTGAAGAATTATTGTAACAGTACATAGTGTAATATATGCATCCTAAAGGTTGCATATTTAAATATAATACAAGATGCTATTTGTTCCTTGTAAATGTCCATGGAAATTATTCTTGAATGTCCTGGGTAGTTTCTGTTAAAGCAATGATTTGGGGATGCTGATGTCAGCAATACATGCTTCTAAAATCCTTTATGTTATTACCATCTCCAAGAGACATGAGAAAGAATCACATCAACTAGTATATATTGAGGAATCCAAGAACCATGTCTCCATGTCTGCAAATGTGACATGTCACCTCACTCATGGGATAGAATTCAAATACATGGACACACATGATGGCCAATGAAGTTGAAAGTGCAGCCAATATGTGAACTAGGGTAGAAGAGAAAACAGGTTTTGCCTACTACTTTCTGATAGAGTTGGACATGCACTTCACAGAGAAGAGGGTAGTACCTCAATAGCAGAAAAGCCATCAATACATACAAACATACAGAGAGAGAGAGAGAGAGAGAGAGAGAGAGAGAGAGTGAGAGAGTGGGTGTGGGTGTGTGGGTGGGTGAGAGAGAGATAGAATAGAGAGAGAATCCAGAGATCTCATTATAAGTAATGGGGAAAGGAGAGTGTATTTCCTCCAGAAATACAATGGTATTTTTGCTCACCACTCTCATTCAATAGAGTAATTAAATTTTATTAAGTGCAATTAAGCAAAAGCTAAAAAGTAAAATTAAGAATATTGCCATATATAATTGTCTTTGTATGATGTGATTTTATTTTCCCAAAATAATGAAGATTTAGCCAAAAGAACTTTGGTACTAATAATCAAATCTAACTCATCAGTGTGACATTAAATCAATAGGATAATTGGTAGATCTTTCTGTACAGACATGCAATCACAGAGAATGTAATCAGGAAAGCAATTCCACTCAAAATTCCTTCCAAAAGACATAAAACACATATGAATAAATTTAAAAAGGGGGCATAAATTCTCTACAGTGAACATTAAAAACACTGAGCAGAAGGCTGTGGCAGCAGATTCCTGACATCCAGCTCTCCAGATGCTGTTGTAGAAGAGTGATGAATGTGGGACCAGACTGGGCTACTTATTGAGATCCTGTCCTTAAAATAGATGAATTTTTTTACCTGAGGAAGACGTCAGGAGATGTAAAATGTTCTCATAGTTTTGAAAAATTAATGTTTAAAAAATGACCGCAGTTGGTCTTCAGGGACAAGATGGCAATGTAAAATCTCCTCCATGAGGTGCAGTGAATGAGAAGAGATCAGGCATCAAAAGACAGACAGACTCTCTTCCAAAGAGAGAAAGATTCAAGAGCATGAAAAATCACAGAGTAGATTGGAGGTCAGCTGGAAAGCATGGGGACACAGACAGGCTGTGTAGCCAAAAGGAATAGGCAGCACACAGCTGCAGATGCATCTCCTGAAGGGGAGGCAGATGGTTTATCCAAATGGTGGGCTAGGTGGAAAGTTCCTGGAAACCTACCTGGAACAGGCCCACAATTCTCAAAAGCCTTAAATCCAGAAGAAAGTTTTAGTGTGACCATGACTTTTCCTGCATAGCATGTGATCATGGAGAAATGTTTTGTTAACCTCATAACTTGGAGGGCTGTAGCCAGGTGCCCTCCTGAGAGGAGGACAACTGATTGAAGCTAAGCTACTGAGGGATCCTGAAATCAAACAACATTTTCAGGCCTGCAAGCATGAAGGCACCCTGCCAAACTTTCTGGGTGGGATATGGGTGCAGGAGACAATCATAGAGAGGAGGAGGACCCAATGTAGATACAGTGAGCTATTTCGGCCAGATACTCAGGCAGGGAAGAGCAAGGTGGCTGGTCATCCTGACCTTTCTGTGGAAGAGTACATACCATAACCTTGGGAATAGAGTGAAAATTTGTGGTTCAGAACCAATGTCTGCCAGATGCTATGCCTAAGTGTCATTTTCTCTTGTGTGTGGTCAACTGCCGGCAGGACTGGGAAATCTGAAGCTCAGGTCTAGCAGAACACTCAAAAACCTCACAATGCTTCTTACCACAGAATACTCCTTACCACTCCTGCCCAGATTCTAAAAGCTTTGAGTTGGATATTCTGGTACAGATCTCATGGCTCTCTTGACTTCTCCCATTCTCCAACACTTTCAAAAGACCCCATTGGTTGTACAAACATAGCTATCTCTGGAGTGAGAACCTACAAAGCTCAGAGTTTCAAAGTTAGGTGGGAGCACCAAAATCTATTGGAATGAAAAACAGGAGAGTTCCTTGTGCTCTACAGGCAGGTTGTAGTCCCCACATACAGGTTTCTTCTGGTGGTATCTTTGCTATTGAAATGATCAAATGGAATTCACATCTTTAAATCAACATGGTGCTAGTATTTCATGTACTACTCTCTCCAGGATAATTGCTGGTTTTGAAGTACTTCCTCATGTGATTCTCAGGACAGGAAAAGCCATCCTGTAAAAAGACAGAATTCTTTCTTTCTTTTACTCCCCAGCCCTTTATTCTTTTCTCTATTTATACTGGTAACATGATTCTTATTTTAATATTGTCCAAGGCCTTTATTCTTATCTTTCTGCTTGTAGGAATAATGCTATTAGCAAATTTATCATAAAACACAGCCTATATGTTGCATATCAGGGCCATGTCATCAATCAAATTAAAATATTTTCTTTCATTTCAATATAATTCCAATTTTATCAATATTCAGCTAATATATTTCTCAGTCCCTAACAAAGTGAATGTTTGTCTTTTCATTTATAAGCTTTCACATTTCATTTAAAATGTTGAGCTTTAACTGATGGATAAATCATCAATATGTATAGTACAAAATCATTGTGCACAATCATTTAAACCCATCTTATTTGTGCTTTATGCATTTTTTATTTATTAATTTAAAAAGTTCATCATGTCTTAATTTTTCTTAATGTTTATTGATTTATTCATTTGGCTTTTAAAGTGCTGGATTAAAATGTATGTATCCACAACAATCTTCTTCATGTTTCAAAGTATGTATGTTCAAAAATAATCTAATATATCTAATTGGTATGCATTTTATCTGCTATAGTTGATAACTTATATTGAGATCACTTAATGAATGTTAATTTTATTACTTTTCAACAGTACAATATGTCATGATTTGTTATACTGAACATGCTGTGTGAGACATCTGTTGAACTCATTCCATTTGTCTAACTTTCACTACCTGTTGTTTTACCAACTTCTCCCCAACAACCCTCCATAACTACTCAAGGCTCTGTTTACCAGCATTCTACCCTCAGTTTCTATGGGATTATAAATTTAGAGTCTACCTATGAGAGACAGCTTGCAATTTTTCATCCATCATGTACTATTTCAATTTTACCCAGAAGCTACCAGCAATATTTCTACAACTTATAATATTCAATAAAAGATAAAAGAGCTTCAATAGTTATAAATTTCCATGACAAGAATGTTTGAAAAACTCTCTGTCCTATGGACCATCTTAAATTGTTTCAATGTAAAAGCCCATTTAAGACTCATGACAAAATTACATGAGGACGTTTGATAGCTCTGAAGAATAAAATGCTTTAAATTCCATAAACTCATAATAACATAACTAAAATTAAATTTTTTAATTCACCAGACATACTCATCATCAGGAAATTTCAGATTTAAACAACAGTTGTTTTAGAAGAAAATGCTCACCTATTATTCATTGTGATTGGATAATATTTCATTCATTATTCTTTCTCTATCCTGATTCTTCTTCTGATAACTTTCACATCAGTCCTTACTTATTATTGCCTTCATGCCTTTCTTATTCTTCCTGTGTTGTTGACCAAATTTTTGGCATTACTGGCACATTTGTCAATTCTTTACAACAAATTTGGAGTCCATTTCCTAATATTTCTGTATACATCTAATATGTGTGAATTGATTTATTCATATGCTTTAAATTCTATGTAGTTTTGACTCATATAAGGTACCATTTTATCTCATTTTACATTTTGTATGTATTGCATTCCTTCCTTTATTTCTTTGAATTGATTAAAATATTTAATGTAATGTCATTTTGATATGGCTTTCTTAGGTCTGATTAGTTCTCTTGAAATTTGTTTTTAAATGTTAACTGATGGCAGGCCTTTGTAATGTAGAAATTTTCTTCTGTGCAGTGGGATTTTAATTTGTTGTATCCTCTTGAAAGATTTTATTTATACTAGAGTTGAAGGATATATGTTCTTGCTTGCATGGTTATAGTCTAGAAGATTTGGTTGTCTCTATCACCCTAATGAAAGCTGCATCAAAGAACTAGGAATTAAGTGAATTCTCCGTATAGTCTTGACAAGGCTAAGCCAACTCCAGTGTGAGCCAAGACTTGGGTTCTGTGTTTCAAATCCTTAGATCTATAGCCTCTCTTTTCAACATAATCTCTCTAAGTTTGCACAACTCTCTCCAAATTCCCACTGAGATATAAGGAAATTTAACACCTTAAGTGATGCTTACCTATGACATCTCACACTGCCATATGTAGTCTATAAGACAAGAAGAATAACCAGGCAATATTGCTAAAAATATCTATAATTTAGCAAGATATCTCACATTAACATACAATTTGAATAGCACAGCAAGAAGAATGATACTCAGATGCTACAGTGAAATACGCCAAATTTCAGATACTATATCAAGAATTGAGTAGAGAAAAAAATAAAACTACAGGAAGTGATTGCATAGGTTCATTACAAATTGCACAGTATTTCAGGTTTCTTTATATTTCTGTGGGTAAGCATAAAATGAGACTAAATCAAAACACATTTTGAGGTCCCTTTATTCCAATTTAAGACATTTACATCACAAATATTCACTAAATCTCCATCTCAATTAAGTTCCACTTGCTACATTTTTTTCATATTAAACACAGTAGAGGGTTTTTGACTTCTAAGACTGTAGAAAATCTCCACAGAAACTTGGGGAAATCTGTCTGTAATATATGAGAAACCCTCACACCTGGAAAAAAGGGAATACAGATCCTGTCCTCTGTCTCTGAACTCTGCCACATATTGTTAATGAGCAGAGCCAGACATACCCAGGTCCTTATATGAGGAACAGTGTAAAAAACAATAATAATTTAAAAAAAACCCAAGTGGTTTGCAATGCAAGAGACTTATTTTCCCAACATTATGGAATAAAGTAGATCAAAATCTAGCATTCATTTATCATCAGTATCCTTTTACCACAAAAGAGTATGCCTTTGTCTCTTCTAAGCATGTGGAGACATTCAATATCAATAAAACATGTATGGCCACTGCTTCCCTCCACTCTCAGAGACTGTAACACATGCCTGTCTCCACTTCTTGTAGCCCTGCAATCATATTGGATTAGTGCCACTCTAATGACCTCATCCTAACTGGTTTATCTCTGCAGACATCGTATTTCCAACAGGGCCACATTTTCAGGTATACCACCAATAAGGATTTTTATATATCAATCAGGCATATGCCAATTTAATGGATAATAATTTTAGAGGGTAGGCTTGCATTTGCAAGGTCTTAAAATTACATAGTGCTGGCAGAAAGGAAAACGTTCTGCTCAGGAATAGTTTCCACATATATATGTAGTCATATGTAGACAGATGGGTGGGATTTACCTCAGTAAGTAGAGAGCTGCTCTGCAGTCTCTGAGGTCCTGAGTTCTATTCCCAGAACTGCAAAATGGGAGACGGATGTGGAAAAACACTCCCAAGGCAATCCTGAAACAGTCAGTCATTGAAAACCCTATGAGGGTTGCTATGAGTTGGATTCGACTCGACAGCACCTAACAACAACAACAACAATATAGATACATAGATAGATAGATAGATAGATAGATAGATAGATAGATAGATAGACAGACAGACAGACAGATATAGTACCTCTGATAAGGAACTAGTCAGTAGGCATATAAGATCTGAGCCTTTATAATAATAAAGGCTTATATAAACTAATAGAACAAATATTTTATCATCTCAACATGTTGTCAATACTAAAATTATAACTGAGGTGCCAAACATTTGTTCATTTCTTTATAGAAATTCTATGAAATTCATTGTTCACCTCATTCTCATAGCATTTCTATTTTTAGACGGGGTCCATGTTAAATACATGCTAATGTCATCTGTTTTCTGGCTACCTGATTAAGAAGGCATTTATCTTAAAACTAGTAAACTATTTGCAATTCATTATTAGCTTTTTAGGAAAGTTGAGCAGGAAGTGTAGGTCATTATCATGTACCACATGCTGACCCCATGCACACTGTTGTTGTTAAGGGCCATCGAGTTAGGACTTATTCATAGTGACCCTATATACCAGAGGCGAAACACTACCTGATATTTTGCCATGCCTGGCACTATTGTCAGAGCTTCTCTTTGATTCATAAGGCTGTCAATGGCTGATTGTTTTTTGGGGAGCTGGTTACCAGGTCCTTCTCCCAAGCCTATGGCACCCGATGTCCTCAGGTGTTCTACCATCCAAGTAATAACCAGGCCCAACCCTGCCTAACCTCTGAGATCTCACAGGAACAGTCACCATGCTGGTACGTCTGCAGGCATCTACATACTTTTCCTATTAATAAAAAATTGCATTAGTGTGGTACACGGCACAATTCAGGAGCCAATATTGGCACATCATTACTGAATAAATTCCAGTGTTTTCCCTATGGTCCACATATTTTGTTGTACGTAGGATGGATTTTAGCAAATGAATACCTATGTGCACCAGTAAGGTACCACATAAACTGGGTTCATTTTCTAAAAGTCCATTGTGTTCCAAGAAAAGAGAGGCCTACCTATGTGAACTCTGTTCTCATTGTTTGAGGTGGGGGGATATATGAAGAGGGTTTTAATCTAGAGTTATAAAATTTAAGAAGTAAAGAAAAATATTAACCCATATATTTGCTTTTGAGTAAGGAAATAGTAAGAGTGAAGAGACTCAAAGTTCAAAACAAAAATTGGAAGTTTGATTTCTTTATTGACCTTCAGTTTCTGATTTGCAGTTCTGAATCCAAATAATGGTGATTCCACTTGATAATGGGAATGATTTGCATTTTTGAATGCTTCTGCACATGGAATTGGAATCCAGAACTGTGTGGATCACATAAGGAATCTTTCCTGGCTTACCTGGGCCCTGGGCATGTGAGGCTGCATCTGGACTTTCAGAGGCCTTCATACCCCCACAATTTGATTGATTCCTGACTGGCATTGGAACTGTTTGACCCTTTCACCTTTCATACCTCAGCATTTCCTGTTGTAGTCCATTTGCATTCTCTAACATGTCATTCATGAACATAGTTTGTACATGGAATCTTTGGATCAAGCCTGCCCAAGAGGATTTCTTCGCTAGGTCCTTGCTATTTGTGGTTTGGATTAAACCTTAGACTCTGGAGGTGGAGAGAAGTAGCCTCAAACATGTTTTCTGAAAAGTGTTTTACACCTGGATGCAAGACATCAGATGCAGAACTCCAAGCACAAATTTTACAGACTAGGCTGAAAGAGGGGTTGGTAGAGTGGCTGCAAGAATAAAGAACAAGTATAACATACATACACACAAACATGAATCACTGTTTCTTTAGCCTGATGCAACATGTTCCACCTCTATCAAGACACAGGGTTTGAACATCTATCTATGATGTTCTCTTTGATTTTTCTGTTGTCACTCCTTCAGTTCCCTTTCCTGTTATCTTCCTTTGGTGATTCTGAGTGCTGTTGTTCTTATTATGGGCCTCAGCCTGTGACTCTTAGCAACTCTCATAGGGTTTTTGATGGATGATTGTTTTCATGATTGCTTTGGGAATGGATTGCCATGTAATTCTCCTATTTTTTGGGGGGGTGCTGGGGTTCTAAGACAGATTCAAAGAGAATAAAGACCAGCACTCTAACAACTGAGCTAAACCTCAGCTCAATTCTGAGTGTAGTGTCCTAACTAAACCCTGAGTGTAGACATATGGTGATGTGGTGATTGCTGCATTATTTCACTTTTACACAATGAGTGAAGACATCAACAACCTAGATCCAACAAGGAAATACTTTGGTTTGAAGTAAATATATTTTTCATTTATTCATTTTCTGCTTTCTTCTCAGAATGGATGATGTCCAGCAGATATTTGGATGCAAATATCAATGCACTCTGTATCTCAAATACTTCACTTTTGATGTCCAGGGTTGACCCTACTTATTTTGTCTTCCTGTTAACTGGATTTCCTCCTTCAAAAAGCAAGAGAATATTCTGCTTTCTTGCTTTCAGCTTCCTTGTTTCACAAATACATCTCTCCAATTACTCCACAACCCTTGCCTTTATGCCAGTCTGTATTTTCCTTGTTTTGTAAATGATGTTTTAGAAACAATACTCATTCGAGGGGGTGGAGTCAACATGGCAGACAGATGACACACGCCTTCCATCCCGGAGCAATGGAAAACCCCAATTAGGGGTTTGGAGCTCACATTGAACAGATAGAAACAGTGACAATTTAGTTTGGGAGATAGAGGATGAAACTGGGTGTACAATGAAATCGAGGATTTGGCATCGGAGGAGCTACACAGAGGAAAGTAGTGGGACCGCCAACATTTTGCCATCATGCAGACGGTGGATAGAATCCCGGAGACTTGGAGGGGACTTCACGCACATGCACCAATGTGGGCCTGAGCAACATGGAATGCAACCTTGGCAGCACACTCTCACCCTGCCTGTGAGACACAAACTAAAAATTCCGGGTGAGTCAGTTTGAGGTGGCACTAGGAATCGCCATCCTAGTGACCTCAGAGGGAATGGGGAAACCAGTGCCAGTGGTACACGTCTAGAGCTGAGACGCGGCTCCCTCCCTCCTGCTGTGGTGGACAGTTGTACAGATGCGATCTCCACAGACATATGGGCACACATACACCTGGATCCAGACACACCAGAGGTGAGCCTAAGTCATCCCACTGCACTGTGGAGAAATCTGGGCTTTGTGGAGTTGACTCAGCCCAATGGGGACAGAGTGTTCCTTTTCTGCAGAGCCTACCAGCACAATTAGTCACAATCAGAGCAGTTTTGAGCTCTGTCACAGCACACGGAGAGACCTGCTACAGATTCCCTCTGGAGTGGTTGGATATCATCCTGCCCACAAGAGGATATCGTCCTCCCAAGTGGGAGGAAAGCCCAGCAATGAAAAATCCACGATAGCAGCCATATTCCCTCCAAGCTGTATGTTTTGGGCAGAAATTTCTGATTTGGGGAATTGGCGCCCAAACTACGTGGGACAGGGAGAACTCCAGGGAGGACCCCACAGGTTCCACTGCCTCTCCAACAATACAATAGACACAGAATATTTCATGGAACAGACTCATTGGGCACTCGGTGTCCCACTTTAACCCAGGACATTGTGGGCCGGTTCGCCATTATGTACCCAACACTAAGCCAGACTGCTCCAGCAGATTGTATGGAAACACTGCCACCCTGTGTACTGTAGGGAGCACTGCTTCCTGCAGTATCAACTTCACCTGGTTGAACCGGGTGTCCACAGTTCAGATTCCACCTGCAAGAACATACAAGTGCTTTTATTTTTTTTTTCTGTATGGGGGTTTGAAACTAGGGTCTTGCACCTGCTGGCTTTGTGGGTGCTAGACCGCCATGCTGTGCCTGCAGCCCATATTTTTTGCTATTTGAAACAGAGTTTCACTGGGTTGCAAGATCTCTGGATTGTGATCCTCTTTCCTCCCCCTCCCCCCAAGCCTCTGGGATTCTAGGTGTGCACTACTGCACCTGACTACAAGTGTTTTTATATATATGTGGGAGTATATAGGAGTGATGTCTGAATTTTTTTTTGTATGGGGGTTTGAACCCAGGGTGCTGTGCTTACTTGCTTTGTAGGTGCTGGACCACTGTGCAGCACCCTGGGACCATAATTTTTTGCTTTTTTGAGACAGGGTCTCATTGGGTTGCACAGAACTCAGGCTTGTGATCCTCCTTCCTCTGACCCCAAAGCTACTGGGATTGCAGGCATTCACCACCACATGTGACTACAAGTGTTTTTAAGTGTGTGGGAGTGTGTATGTGTGAGACTGTTTTCTTTTTTTCTTTTTTCCTTCCTATTTTTCTTCCTTTCTTCTTTTATTCCCTTCCCTGTTTCTATTCTCCTTTTCTTTTTCTTAAGCTATACATGTGTCTTTGTTTTAATTATTTTCCCCTTAAGTCTTAACCTTAATTTTAATTTTGACAGTAATTTCTATTAGCCTCTGTTCTCTACCTCCTCTTTTCCCCTCTTCTACCACCAGATTCCCTCCCTTTCTCACCCCACTGAAGAGAAACAATATCTACCACCTCTCAAGCCCCTAGCCCCCTTGGAGTTGGGCTGGTGGACAGAAGAGACAGCCACACAGACCAAATAGCTGAGAATATACCCAGCGTCTATGCTCTAATAAGCACCAGAGATTCAGCACCACACAATCTCAAAGGAATAACAGAGGGAGAAGTTCCGCACAATCAGGAGAGACCATATTATGGGCAAACAAAGTAAACCTAAAAAAAACACAAAGGGGCAGGATAGATCTGAAGGCTCCACAGATCATAGCCCCCCAACAAATAACTACAAGGACTCTCAATTCTTAGAGACCTGTGATTTGGAATTCAGAGTCATGGTTATAAACATGCTAAGAGAAATTAAGACAAATACCACAAGCACACTGGAGATACATGAAAAGAAGTTTTCTCATGTGGAAGCCGTTGTGTCATCCCACTTAGAAATGATAAGGAAAAACCAAGCCACTTTGCTTGATACTCAATCCAAATTACCAGAATTGAGCATGGTTAAAGAATCCTTTTCATCAAGACTGGATGAATCTGAGCGTAGGATTTCGGATTCAGGAGACGTCATAAATGAACTGAAATACAAGCAATTAGAAATGGAGTCAATGATAAAGGTTGAAAAGAAAGATTTCCATGAGAACACAGACAGAATGAAAAAAAAGAAATTTAAGAATTCAGGGCATTCCTGAAGGAGAAGAAAGATCCATTGGAGGCCTTCACAACCTAGTAAATGATATCCTCAAGGAAAACTTCCCACAGATAGCACAGGAAATGGAGATATACACCACTGAGAATTTCAGGTCTCCTTTGAAGGCTGACTTAAATAGATCATCCACAAGACACATCACTATTACTCGGATGCTATTGTTAGAGACAAGAGATGCTATCCTGCAAGCAGCAAGACAGAAACCCCTTATTACTTATAAAGCAAAACCAATTAAAATTACTGCAGACTTTTCCATATCAACATTGAAAGCTAGAAAGGAATGGACAGAGGTGATTCAAATAAGAAAAAAAAATGTCCAGCCTACATTAAGGTATGCAGCAATATTATCTTTGATAATAAATGAGGGATATATGACATTGAATCTTCTAAATGAATGCAACCACCAAACCAGCACTGGAGAGGATTGTAAATCAATTACCACATCCAGGAGAGTTAAGACAACCCTACAAAGGAAATCAAAGAACTGGTTAGCTGAGATGAGTGCAACGCAAGGAAGGACCAAAGCAAACATGAATCATAAATCAGGAAAAGGTAATGATTGGATATATGCCAATAAATGCTCCTCAATAATCTCTATTAATGTAAATGGCCCTAACTCACCAATTAAGAGTCAGAGGCTGGCTAATTGGATGAAAAAACACAAGCCATCAATATGTGGTATTCAAGAAACTCATCTAACTCACAAAGACTGGAAGAAACTGAGAGTTAAGGGCTGGAAAAATGTATACCTAGCAGGGGGGGGAACAAAGAAAGCAGGTGTTGCAATTTTAATTTCAGATAGATTAAATTTCTTTCCAAAACTAATTAGAAGAGACAAAGAAGGTTGTTACATTTTAATACAAGGAAGAATCGATCAAGAACAAATAATGCTCCTTAATATTTATACACCAAACATAGGGGCTCCTCGCTTTATAAAACAAACCTTATGGAATATAAAGAACTTTATTGTACCAGAATCAATAATAATGGGGGACTTCAATACCCCACTCTTGTCAAGAGACAGGTCATCCAAACAAAAAATCAAGAGAGAAACGTCAAATCTAATCTCCTCCCTAAACCAGCTGGATCTCACAGATATATACAGAATATTTCATCCACGTGATGGGGAATACACATTCTTCTCAGCTTGACATGGTACATTTCCTTTGATAGATCATATGCTCATCCATAAGAACTCCCTCAACAAATACAAGAAAGTAGAAATTATCTCCTCTTCCTTATCAGATAATAATCTGATGAAATTGGAGCTCAAGAACATGCATAATTACAGAAACTTTACAAACTCATGGAGACTAAATAATACACTACTAAATGACCCATGGATTGATGAAATCAACTTGGAATTAAAAAAATTCCTACAATGAAACATTGATGAAAACACATCATACCAATACATATGGGATACAGCAAAGGCAGTTTTAAGAGGGAAGTTTATACCATTAAGTGCCTTCATCAATACAATAAAGGAGAGCCAAATAAATGACCTAATGACACAGTTTAAGACACTAGAAATCCAACAAAAAACCCTAATGGAACATAGAGAGGGAAATTACAAAAATAAAGAGCGATATATCTCAATTAGAATGTAGAGAGATAATTCAAAAACTTAATAAGACAAAAAGCTGCTTCCTTGAAAGTTTAATAAAATAGATACCCCTCTGGTTAAACTCATCAAAAAGAAAAAGGAAAAATCTAACATAGTATGGATTATGAAAGACAATGGATCCATAACCACTGACTCCAATGAAATACAGAAAATTGTCAGGGAATACCATGAGAGATTGTATTCCCAAAAATATGAAAATGCAGAAGAAATGCACAAATTTATTAATACGTATGACCTACCAAAACTACCCCAAAAGACATAACTGACTTAAACAAGCCCTATAAATATAGAGAAACACAAAAGTTCATGCAAAGCCTCCCAACAAAGAAGAGTCCAGGTCCTGATGGATTCACAGCAGAATTTTACCAAACTTTTAAAGAATATATAATACCTGCCTTCCTCAAATTATTCCAAAGAATAGAAAAGAAGGGAACCCTCCCAAATACATCCTATGAAGCTACCATCACCCTGATACCTAAACCAGGAAAAGATTCATCTAAGATACAGAATTAAAGATCCATCTCCCTTATGAATCTAGATGCAAAAATATTTAATAAAATTCTGGCACACAGAATCCAGCAGCATATGAAAAAGTTTATTCACCATGACCAAGTGGGATTTATACCTCAGATGCAAGGCTGGTTTAACATAAGGAAATCAATTAATGTAATCCAACATATCAAGAATCTGACAAACAAAATCCACATGATCATCTCAATTGATGCTGAAAAGGCCTTCAATAAAGTGCATCCCCTTTTCATGATAAAAACACTGGAGAAAATAGTTATAACAGGCAAACACCTTAATTTCATAAAAGCCATTTATGACACACCTACAGCCAACATTATATTAAATGGAGAAAAACTGAAACTATTTCCTCTTAGATCTGCAATAAGACAAGGATGTCCTCTCTCTCCTATTCCATTCAACATAGTAATTGAAGTCCTGGCCAGGGCAATCAGACAAGAGAAAGAAATCAAATTTATACAGATTGGCAAGGAAGAGGTCAAATTATCCTTATTTGCAGATGATATGATTCTATACATGAAAGACCCCAAAACCGCAACCAGAAAACTTCTAGAACTAATCAATTCCTTCAGCAAACTGGCAGGTATAAAACCAACACACAAAAATCAATAGCTTTTCTTTACACCAACTTCAAACAGGTAGAGAAGGAAATTTCAGAAAAAAAAATACCTTTCACGATAGCCCAGCAGAAAATTAAATACCTTGGAATCAATCTAACCAAAGACCCTGCAGATCTCTACAAGGACAATTTAACATTAAAGAAAGAAATAGCAGAGGACACTGAAAAATGGAAAGACCTCCCCTGCTCCTGGATAGGGAGAATTAGTATAGTAAAAATGGCTATCCTACCAAAAGCAATCTATAGATTTAATGCAATACCCACTAAAATTCCACTGACTGCCTTTGCAGAAATAGAAAAAATGATCCAAAAATTCATGTGGAACCACAAAAGACCATGTGTAGCCAAAACACTCTTAAGCTGCAAAACGAATGCAGGTGGAATCACAATTCCTGACTTGAAGCTATACTATAGAGCAGTGGTTGCAAAAACAGCTTGGTACTGGCACAAAAATAGGCCAGAAGCCATCTGGAACAGAATAGAAGACCCAGAAATACCTCAACACACCTATAGCCACCTGATTTTCAACAGAGGAGCAAAGCAATTAAACTGGAAAAAGGACAGCCTCTTCAAGAAATGGTGCTGGGAAACATGGTCATCCACATGCAGAAAAATGAAAGCTGATCCCCATGTCTCAATATACACTCAAAATGGATAACAGATCTCAACATAAAACCAGAAACATTAAAACTTTTAGAAGGCAAGATAGGCAACACACTCCATCATATACACATAGGAAAGTATTTCCTTAATAGGACTCCAATTGCTCAAGAAGTTGCAACAAGAATAGTTAAATGGGATTACATGAAATTAAAAACCTTCTGCACAGCAAAAGAAATAATCAAGAGAGTCAAGGAATCCCCCACAGAATGGGAAAAAATCTTCACACTTTATATATCAGAAAAAGGTCTAATTACTAGAATTTATAAAGAATTCAAGAAAAAAAACCTCCCCAAAAACGAAATAACCCAATACACAAATGTGCAAAGGAACTGAGTAGACAATTCTCAAATGAAGAGGTCTGTAAAGCCATGAAACATGAATCAAAACAACTCTGAGATTTCACCTTACACCAGTAAGAATGGCCAAGATCAATAAAACAGACAACAACAAATGCTGGTGAGGTTGCCAGGAAAAGGGACCACTCTTACATTGTTGGTGGAGCTGTAAATTGGAGCAACCACTGTGGAAATCAATATGGAGGTACCTTAAAAGATTTAAAATAGATCTACCATATGACCCACCTATAACACTATTGTGAATTTACCCCAAGGAAGATGGGTCATCATACCACAGAGACACATGCATCTCCATGTTCAATGCAGCACTTTTCAAAATAGCAAAGATATGGAATCAACCAAAGTGCCCTTAAACAGAAGAATGGATTAAAAAAACTATGTTATATATACCCAACGGAATACTACTCAGCAATCAAGAAAAATAAAATAAGGCCATTCGCAGCATAATGGATGGAATTGGAGAAAATTATTTTAAGTGAACGAACACGAGCTCAGAAAGAGAGACACAGCATGTTCTGACTCATATGTGGGAGTTGAATCAAAATTATAAGGAGGAAACATCCTATTCAATGGTCAGATCAAAATAAAATGGGAAAAAAAAGCTAACAATGGTGTCAATATAAATGGTCTAGAAAATACATATATTGTTCTAATAAGATAAAATCAAAGACCATGACAGGAAAAGTTTCTATCTTAAACAGAACTGGAACCCAAGGACATATAGAAAAATAGTACTAAGTAAAAGATAGAGAAGACATAGATGGGAAACTTAGATGGGAAGGGTGGGAGGGGGGAAGCATGGGGAGGTTAAGGTGTAACCTATATGAATAATGTATATCAAAATGTATATATGGAAATCTCACAATGAAAGGCATGTCAAAATGAATCACATTAAGATGTACATTAAAAATTTCCAATAAAAAATTAATATCAAATTATTTCATATTATTTCAAAAAGTAGAATAGGAAAGAGCACTCTAAAACTCATCTATGAAACCACTATCACCCTGATATCTAAACCAGGCAAGGATTCACCTAAGAAAGAAAACTATAGAATAATTTCCCTAATAAACGTAGATCCAAATATTCTCAACAAAATCCCAGCAAACTGAATTCAGCAACAGGTAAAAGAGATTATTCATCATGACCAAGTGGGATTTATTCCATAGGTGCAAGGCTGGGTCACCATATGAAAATTGATGAATGTAATTCAACATATCAAGAGACTTGTGTACAGAAATCACATGGTAATCTCAATCAATACTGAGAAGGCCTTTGACAAATTGCAACACACTTTCATGATAAAAACTCTGGAGAATGTAAGCAAAATGTGGAAATACCTCAACATCATAAAGGCCACTTATGACAGACCTATAGGCAATATCATATTAACCTGAGAAAAATAGAAACCATTTCCTCAAAGACAGGAGCAAGACCAGGTTGTCCACTCTCTCCTATATTATTCAATATTATGATTGAAGTCCCAGCTAGAGCAATCATACAAGAGAAAGAAATCAAAGTGATACAAATAGGCAAAGAAGTGATCAAATTATCCCTATTCGTGGATGACATGATCCTTTACCTAAGGGATCCCAAAACCTCCTCTAGAAAATGTTAAAATGTAATTAGCTCCTTCAGCAAAGTAGCAGGATACAAAATTAACAGTCAAAAGTCAGGAGCCTTCCCTTACACAACCTGTGAGCAAGAAGAGAATGAAATTAAGTCAATCCCTCTCGCAATGGCACACAAAAAATTGAATACTTAGGAACCAATGTAACCAAAGACACTGATGATCTCTACAAGAAAAACTTCAAAACATTAAAGAAATAAATTGGAGATACTAGACGGTGGATGGACCTATCCTGATCATGGACTGGGGAAATCAGTACTGTAAAAATGACTATACTACTGAAAGCTACTTACAGATTTAATGCAATCACCATTAAAATCCCAAAGACATAATTTACAGAAATAGAAAAGTAATCCACAAATTCATATGGAAACACAAAAGACCATGTATAGCCAAAATAATCTTAAACTGCAAAACCAGTGTAGGCAGGATAACAACCCCTGACTTTAAACTGTACTACAGGGCCATAGTAGCAACACCAGCTTGCTACTGGCACAAAAATAGGCCTAAAGACCGGTGGAACAGAACTGAAGGATTAGAGATACAACCGCACATCTATAGCCACCTGATATTTTACAAGGGGGAATAAACACACAAATTGGAGAAAACATAGCCATTTCAACAAATGTTGCTG
This sequence comes from Pedetes capensis, assembly GCA_007922755.1. Classification (NCBI taxonomy): domain Eukaryota; kingdom Metazoa; phylum Chordata; class Mammalia; order Rodentia; family Pedetidae; genus Pedetes; species Pedetes capensis. Next base: position 45,712 of record VMDO01005361.1, read on the forward strand.
GGAAACTTGGATTTCCACCTGCAGAAAAATGAAAACACATCCTTACCTCTCAGTTTGCATGACAGTCAACTTGCAGTGGATAAAAGACCTCAACATAAAACCAGAAACCTAAAAACTACTAAAAGAAAACATAGGAAACATGACTCAACACATAGGCATAGGAAAGCATTTCCTTAATAAGAGTCCAATTGCTCAGGAAATTGCTGCAAGAATAGACAAATGAGATGACATAAAATTAAAAAGCTTCGGTACAGCAAAGGAAACAATGAAAAGTGTTAAGGAAGAGCCTACTGAATAGGGGAAACCTTTTTTTAAATTTTTTATTGGACGTTTTTAATGTACACCTTATGTGTTTCATTCTGACAGCCTTTTCATTGCTGCATTTCCATACATGCATTTTGATGTACATTATTCATATAGGTGCCCCCTTACCCTCTTGTATGCTTCCTCCCACCCTCCCCATTTAAGTCTTCTCTATCATTTACTTGGTAATATTTTTCTATATGTTCTTGAGTTCCAGCTCTGTTTAAGAGAGAAATTTTTCCTGTAGTGAACTTTGTTATTATCTTGTCAGAACAATCGCATGCATTTTCTAGACCATTTATATTGACACCAATTTTTTTCCATTTTATTTTGATCCGACCTTTGAATAGGATGGTTCCTCCTTATAATTTTGATTCAACTCCCACATATGAGTGAGAACATGTGGTGTTTCTCTTTCTGAGCTTGGGTTTGTTCACTTAAAATAATTTTCTCTAATTCCATCCACTTTGCGGTGAATGACCTTATTTCATATTTCTTGATTGCTGAGTAGTATTCCATCGTGTATATGTACCATAGTTTTTTAACCATTCTTCTGTTGAAGGGCACTTTGGTTGATTCCATATCCTTGCTATTGTGAGAAGTGCAGCATAATAGGGGAAAATCTTCACATCCTATACATCTGACAGAGGACTAACTTCTAGATTCTACAAAGACTTAAGAAAGAAAATCCCAAGACAACCAAACCTCCAATACATAAGTGGGCAAATGAACTGAACAGACAGTTCTCAAATGAAGAACTTTGTAAAAATCACATGAAAAATACTCAATATCCCAGCCGGGCATGGTGGCACACGCCTGTAATCCCAGTGACTCAGGAGGCTGAGGCAGGAGGATTGCAAGGTTGAGACCAGAGACAGTCTACGTACCTTAGTGAGACCCTATCTAAAAAAAAAGTTTAAAAATTGGCTGAGGGTGCACCTCAGTGGTCCAGGAGTTGCAGAGCATGCCAGAGCAAGGCCCTGGTTTTAAACCACATACTGCAAAAAAAAAAAAAAAAAATACTCAATATCCCTATCCACAGGGAAATACAAATCAAAACAACTCTCAGATCCCACCTAACTCCAGTAAAAATGGCCAAGATCAACAAAACAAATAATAACAAATGGTGGTGTAGTTGTGGAGAAAAAGGAACCCTCTTACACTGTTGGTGGGACTGTAAATTCATTCAACCCATTTGGAAATCAATATGGAGATAACTCAGAAAACTAAAACTTGAAATGCTATATGACCCAGCTATACCACTGCTGGGACTACACCCAGAGGGAGACAAATCATCATACCACAGAGACACTTGTCATCATACACAGAGACTCAATGAAGAGGTCTTTGCAATAAGAAGGAATGGAACCAACCAAGTGCCCATCAACAGAAGAAAGGATAAAAATATTATTGTAGACATACACAATAGAATACTACTAAGTAATTTAGAAAATGAAATAATGTCACTTTCAGCAAAATAGATGGAACTGGAAAACATCATTTTAAGTGAGCAAACACAAGCACAAAAAGGGAAATACCATATGTCCTCACTCATATGTGGGAACTGAATCTTACCTAAAGGAAGAAAAAATCCCAAACATAAGTTGATATATAAAAAGTGCACATGCTTATCAAGGAAGGGACAATATAAAGAGCAGAAAGAAGGAGGGAGGGAAGTAGCAAAGGAATGCAAAATCATGGAAGGTGGAATAAGGAGGAAAATCAATGTAGAGGGATAAAGGGGGACAGGATCATCTCACTGTAAATGACACAACTTCATGATTACATTGTAAAACTAAGGGAATATAACACATAGATGCATATGAGTTTTACTTCATAGTAGTCAAAAGCTTCCATAAGCCTTATAAGTTGATAAAAGTGTAACCAAATGTGAGGTAATAGTTGCATAATGGAAAAAGGCAATGCTGTCTTACACTGTACCCTGCCAACATTTACCAAGGAAGCCAGAAAAAAGGAAAAGAAAATATGCTTCACTTTTTCTTGTTTTCTTTCTTTTCTTTTTTCTTATTATTTGTCAAGTACTTTTGGTTGAACGCCATGCTTTAGGGCAAGTGCTCTAACACTGAACTAGAGCCACAGCATGGGGTCTGCACTGAAGGTTAGATTCTATGGAATGAGGCACTCCCCTTGGTGCTCTTACCAGTTTTAGGCCCTTGTAAAGCATAGGCCACATTTCAGGAGGTACAGAGCTGAGCAAATGGAGAGATCCAATTGAACTAAGCTCAAATGTCACATAACTCCCTGTAGTAAAATCACATGTGGCATTAAGGAAGATTTGTAGTGAAATCATTTGCAAGCAAAAGTCCTAGACCTCTTATTTCCAACAGTTAAACACAGGGTATGGTTGTCACTACTCATTGAAAAGCATGGGACCACTGAAAACTTCATCAGTGGAAGAATTTCCTCCTGCTAATATTCCTCATCAGGTCCAGGCCTGACTCTCCCTCTATTGATGACTGGATCTTATGGCCATCTCTCACTTGGAGCTGTGACTGGGAATGCCCAGACTCCCAGACTTGTGAATCTTCCTTCTTTTGTGGTGTACATAAATACTCTGTGACAAAAAAATAGGCCCCATTCTCAGGACAGCACCCGGATATAGCACTTGAGATATGCTGAGTAACACAATGGATTTTTTTAATGTGGTCATGACACATAGGAGTAGTCACCCTCACACCAAACTCTCCATTATCTGATTACCATCCAGTGTATTCATTTCCATGCCTAGTAGCTCTGGTTAATATTTCAAGAGACACATTGAATTAGAGTAAGTAGATTGGACATTTCATTTCTGAATTGATTAAAAATATTTTCAGTTTTCCCCAATTAATATAATATTGGCTACAGTTATATCATATATAGCCTTGAGGCTTGGAGAATTTCAGGTTTCTCCTAATGCTGTGCCAGCCAGTGTTTTCACCAGAGCTGTCTCATTGGCCTTGTGGTTGCAGCTTCAGCTTCCCATGGCCCTGGAAGCCTAGGTTTGGGATGCTGATTATTTCCTACTTTTATTTGTTGCCATTAATTTCTTGATGATTTTCAGGTGTCCTACCAAATATCTTGATGCTTGATTCTCTTCTTCTCTCCAGGGGATATATTTTCTGCTTCATTCCCCAGAATTGACTCATTCTTGGCATTCTATGAAGGTGAATTTTAATCTGCTACTTTTGCTACTATACCCAAGAAGACACTAATTTAAATCTTTAAGTTGCATTTCATGCACATTGATGCCTTTGGCATCTTTTGCTACAAAATCAGGGAATTCTTTGGAAGTGATATTAACTTTTTTTCCCTATTTTTTGTGTTTCTATGTTGAGATTTGTGCATTTTTTCACACGAATATCTCATCCACTTTCATACGATTCCTACTGTAAAGTGCTATTCTTTGGGCTATGGTCAATGAATATTAGTTTTTTTAGTTTATTTTAAGCTAATCTCCAATTGGACTCCAATATGTAAACTCTTTGTGCCATATTACATGTGATTCCTGGGTTTAGACTCAATGAACACAGGTGTGATGAATACCACACTGTATGTTAAGAATGAGTTCAACAGAAAAGCATCTACCTGTTATGCACAAGCTCTGAATATTAATCTCAAGCAACACATTATAACAAAGTGTTCAAAAAGGAAACAATAATTACAGCAGTAATAAAAACAGCAAACAAAATGGTAAAATAAAATGATAATTTGAACACAAAGAAAAATAGGAAAAATAAACAGAAAACTCAGCAACCATTTTTAAATGAGAGAAAGGGAAAATTAAATGAGAAGAAATATTTTTAGCTGGGCACAGTGTCACATGCCTGTAATCCCTGTGACTCCAGATTGGGAGGCAGCCTTTATAACTTAATAAGACCTGATGCAAAAAATAAAAAAGATATTGGACGGGGTGTAGCCCACTGGTAGAACCTTTCCAACATACGATCTAGGCTCTGGGGCCAACACTCAACAACTGATAAGAAGACAATACTATGAAAAAGACAGTTAATTGTTTAAAAATTAATGAAAATAACTTTATCTCCCCCTCATTAGTTAAATGACTACAGCAAGAGGATGGATGTGACCAAACCTGATTACACCTTCTCAAGGGCTCTTCCTAGGCTGAGTCTTCCTTGGACAGACTAAGGGTAGGGGTCTTTTCCCACCCTCCATTTAGTTCAATTTTCATTCTTGTCAGGTGGTCAGCAGGACCGATTTATACCTAGAGCTAGTTTAAATGCTACTCAGCATCTTTGAACCCTGGAAGGAGCTTATGAGTAAGGACTGTGTGTGGTAGAGAATCTTCAGAGCCCTCAGGCTGCTCCCCTGGGGCAGGGAAAAGCCCTGTGTGGTGTGTTCCAGGAGGCCTAAGAAGGCAGCAGGGGTAATGGAGCTGCAAAGATCTGTGCCGAGAAGACGGAGAACTGGGCCTGTGGGACCTGCCACACTCATTCCTAGTGCCCTTAGTCTCGGCTCCCAGGTGAAAATATGTGCAGATGTTCACTCTCCTGATTCAGAGGCAGCTTTGATGAATCACACAATTTAAAGTGAAGCACCCATCACTGCACTATGCAGTCTGTACTTCCACAGCTTAGAACTCAACAGATTTGTCACTGCCTGTCCCCAGAGCCAAGTGACACATAAGGAAGTTGGCCTCTGAGACAGTGTGATGGGTGGTCAGTGGTCCAGACATAAGAAAAATGTAGGTGCTTATGCTCCAAGGGCAGCAGAGGCTCCAACACTTTCTTCTCATGAGAGCTCTTAATGCAGTCCATTTAGAATACCTGAGGGTACAGTCCTGGCCTCTCAAGCCAGCTTACTTTCAGGTCCCCACAGTCCTGTCTGCTCATACTGTATCTCTGCAGGGTGCTGTCTTCTGCACTAACAGAGCTTGCTGGGACTTTCTCTCTGTATCTCCTGTGCTCTGCTGAGGGTTGCATTTATTTTTTCCACTGTTTTTCTATGGGATAGGTGGTGGGGTGCTCTGTTTCTCTTACCAATTCATATGTAAAATCTCTGGGTTTCATCAGGTTTCCATTTTCTTCTGTAATATTCCATGGGTCTCTCAATGCCACTCATTTCAACCTGCAGCTCCAAATATGTTGTTTTGATTCAATTTCATGGAGAATTAAGTGAGTGCTATGAGCTTCTTATGACACGTTTCTCCCATGTGAATTTTGAAACATTCAGAAATGTAAAATTACACAATGACTCCGATGGTCACGTGGTCATGTTAAAGAAAACAATAATGGTATTATTTATATATCACATTAGTAATTCAGGAGGAGGAAGTAGAAAGATCACTTGTGCCACACAGTAGAAAAGTAACCCTGGCAACATAGGGAATGGAAGTTTCACAAACAAAATCATACCAAAGTAGCAAGAAGTTTTAGACAAGCATGATGTTGCTTGACTACAATACAGATCTACAGGAGTCCGAGGCCGGGGAGTTGTGAGTTGAAAGCCAACCTGGACATCAAGGAAAATTGCAACTCAGAAACAAGTGATGAAGGGAATATAAACAAAGTGAAGTATAACTATGACAAAGAGGACAGGGGCGTGATTTGAGGACATGATAGAGAAAATGAGAGCAAACCAGCTGTGCCGGCATCACCTGCAATCCACAAGGAAGGAGCCTCTTGAATTCAAACTCAGAAGCAGCCTCTGCAACCTAGTGAGACCCTAAAACAAAATTTTAAAAATGAATAATAATCTGGAATTTTAGGCCATTGGGAGAGCTCTTAGAGTGTATATATAGGGCACTGGATGACAATCCCAAAAAAATTTTAAGAAAAGGGGAACTAGTGAAGAATGTGGAATGAATGATGGGATAAATTTGAAGACCGGAGTAGTATTTCCATGAGCAATAATGGCAATTTGCCTTTTATTATGATTATTATTTTTAAAATTTCAAACTACATCAAATTTTTGAAAATACCTTATACATCATGAACAAATTAGGTTTATCCAAAGTAATGAAAACACAAGATATGGCAAAAAGAAAAAATAAATAATACCACTAACTGTATAAAATCATATAATTCAACCAAGAAAAGCTATAATAGCATTGAACCAGGCATGGCGGCACATACTTGTGATAATGCAGACCAGGCAGTTGAGGCAGGAGGACCAGGAACTCAAGGCCAGAGGCATCCTGTGTTACCTAATGAGAACCTGTGTCAAGTAAATAAAAACAGCCAGGCACGGTGGCACATGCCTGTAATCCCAGTGGCTGGGGAGGCGTGGGCAAGAGGATCACAATTTCAAGATCAGAGGCAGTCTGCATAACTTAGAAAGACCCTATCTCGAAAAAGTTTTTAAAAAATGGGCTGCATTTTAAAAAATGCAACTCAGTGGTCCAGCACTTGCAGTGTATGCAAGCGCAAGCCCTGGGTTCAACTTCCCAGACCACAATAAAAAGAAAAGATAAAATAAAAACAAAAAACAACCTGGAGGTGCAACCCAGGTCTAGAGCCCTTGTAAATTATATGCAAGGCCTAGAGTTCAACTCAAGTATAACAAAAATAAAATAAATAATAGTAAATAATAAACAACAGTAAATAATAAATAAAATAATAGCTTGTTTATGTCACAATGAAGATTTGTTGTTGTTGTTGTCGTTGTTAGGTGCTGTCAACTTGGTGTCCGACTCACAGCAACCCTAAGTACAATACCCAATAGTATTGTTAGTGCTTCTCTATTATTCATAGGGTTTTCAATGGCTGTTTGTCCTTTGGGACTGGGTTGCTGGGTGCTTCTCCCAAGCCTACAGAACCTGATATTCCCAGGAAGTTGCCCATCCAAATACTAACCAGTCCCAACCTTGCTTAGCTTCTGAGATCTGATGGGATAGGACACCACAGTGGTATCGCTGCAGGCAATGGAAAAGATTGTTGTTGTTGTTAGGTGCCATGGAATCACTGTCCGACTCATAGAGAACCTATGTACAACAGGTGAAACATTATTGTTAGTGCTTCTCTGCTATTCACAGGGTTTTCAATGGTGGGTTGATTTTGGGGAGTGGTTGCTGGATCCTTCTCCCAAGCCTAAAGTATCTGGTGTTCCCTTGCAGTCTCCCATCCAAGTACTAACCAGGTCAGACCCTGCTTAGTTTCCAAGATCTGATGCCACAGTACAATGGCTGCAGATTAATGGAGAAGACAGTTTTAATTTGGAATTATTTTCTACACAGCACTGATTGATTTGGCTTCAGCAGCACTTGTTGTTGTTGTTGTTAGATGCTGTCGAGTCGGTATCCAACTCATAGCGACCCTCATAGGGTTTCCAATGGCTGAGTGCTTTGGGATTGCCTTGGGAGTGGATTGCCAGGTCCTTCTCCCATTTTGCAGTGCTGGGAATTGAACTCAGGACCTCAGAGACTGCAGTGCAGCACTCTACCAACTGAGCTAAATCCCAGCACTCAGCAGCAATAGAGGAGGTCAATATGGCTAATATTGACAATGGGATTGTGAGGGAAAGGAGGTTGTGAAAATCAGAAAAATATTGACCACAAACTAATGGGTTTTTCACTCCTCCCCAGATGTGCATTACTGTGTAAAGTGTCCAGATGGTCACTATGCCAACAGAGAGAGAAACCACTGCCTGCAGAAAGCTGTGACCTTGCTGCCCTGGGAAGACCTCTTGGGGATAGCAGTGGCCTTGACAGCTCTGTGCTTCTCAGCGCTGACAGCTGCCATTCTGGGGGTCTTTGTAAAGCACCAGACACTCCCATTGTCTAGGCCAATAACCAGCCTCTCAGCTACATTCTCCTCATCCCCATCACCTGCTGTTTTCTCTCCTCCTTACTCATCATTGTCTGTCCGAACACAGCCACCTGCATTCTTCAACAGACAGCATTTGGAGTTGTGTTCACTGTGGCTTTTTCTATTGTCGTGGCCAAAACTATTAGTGTGGTTCTGGTTTTAAAAGGTCACAGCTCCAGACAAAAGGATAAGTTGGTTGCTGGTGCCAAGGACACCCAACTTCATCATTCCCATCTGCACCCTGATCCAAATTTTTCTTGTGCAACCTAGCTGGGAACCTCTCCACCCTTTATTGACATGGATACACACTCTGAACATGGTCACATCATCATCATGTGCCACAAGGACTCAGTCACTGCCTTCTACTGTGTCCTGAGTTACCTGTGATCTCTGACCATGGGGAGGTTCGCTGTGGCTTTTCTGGCCAGGGGTCTGTCTTATACATTCAATGAAGTTAAATTTTTGACATTCAGCATGGTGCTGTTCTGCAGCATCTCGGTCACCTTACTCCCTGTCTACAACACCACCAAGGGCAAGGACATGGTGACTATGGAGGCCATCCCCATCTTGGCCTCGAGTGAAGGCCTACAGAGATGGATCTTTATCCCCAAATGTTACATTATTTTGTTAAGGCCAGAGAGGGGCTCTCTTCAGGGGTTCAGGTGTAAAACATATTATCGATGCAATAAGCCTTCTAAAAGTAACTCATGAGTTGTATAATTTACTTGGAAGGTATTTAGGTTATTCTGCACCACAATAAAAATCAAATGATAGGTTATGGTATGGCTGAAGCTCCCTTGGCCAAGTGATTATTACTAATATGTCTAGAAATATTATGCTAGTTACAGGCTATTGGCATAAATGGTTCCAGTTTGAATATCACTTTTGATTATATGTGTCCTCCCATTATGTTGACATGTGTTGAAATTAGGCAAATACTCAGCTGAAATAAATACAGTTATGATTATACATCATATGTGTGTATATATATATACACACATATATACATACATATTTGTCTAGTCATGTCTAGTCATGATTCCACAACTGACATCTTAAAATGTTATGAAGTCCCACACAACTAACCACTTCCCTGCATTTTATGCATGAGATCTTGGGTCTTATTTTTAAATATTTCCACCAATTCTCACACTTTGCTGAAAGGAAGTATAAGTTCCTAAATCTGAACATTCCTTCAGGTGTTTCATTCTTTTCTGTGAAGCCCATGTCTCCAAAAATAATTTAGGACCATTTCCACTGTGTTTTTCTTATCTTACAACCATTTATTAGTTTATTCCACAATCCAGCTAGACTGAATTCAGAGGAGAGATGAAAAGCTCTTTTCTCTTCCACTATACAAAAGTGGGGCTGGGAGTTAGCTCAGTTGGTAGAGCGCTGCGCTGCAGTGTCTGACATCCAGAATTCAATTCCCAGCACCGCAAAAATGGGAGAAGGTACTGGCAATCCACTCCCAAGGCAATCCCAAAACAGTCAGCCATTGAAAACCATATGAGGGTTGCTGTGAGTCAAATACCGACTTGATGGCACCTAACAACAACAACAATACAAAAGTGAACGTAATAAAACCAGAATCACCTTTGAGAATGGAATCCACACATGTCTATTTGATTGCAGTTGGGTGATATAGGAAAGTGAAGGAAGCTGAAGGAGCACAGAAGCTTACTTCCATTCTCTCTAAATTAATTCTTGTAGCTCAGAGTTGTTGTTGTTGTTGTTGTTTTTGGTGGTGGTGCTGCTGTTAGGTGCCATCGAGTCCTATCAACTCATAGTGATGCTCATAGGGTTTTCAATGCCTGACTGATTTGGGATTGCCTTGAGAGTGGATTGCCACATCCTTTTCCTGTATTGCAGTGCTGGGAATCAACCCCATGACCTCAGAGACTGCTTAGCAGTGTTCTTCGAACTGAGCCAAATCCAACCCGCAGCTTAGGGTAAATGAGGGTATATCTCAGTTTGTGTAATGCTGCTCTGTGCTCTTTGAGGCCCTGGATTTGATCCCAAGCTCTGCAAAAATGAGAGATGGATATGGGGGCCAACTGCTGATACAACCCTGAAATAGTCAGCAGTCAAAAACCCTATGAGGTACACTGTGAATCATAGTCAACTCCATGGTACCTAACAACAATAACCTCGGGGTAAATGGTCTTTCTTTGGTGGAGGAATAGCAAGAGATTCTTGATGGGCTGCAACTGTGCACCACAGCACTGTGTTCGACTCGGAGTTGCAATGTGTTCTGAGGATTGCATAGACGAAGAAAATTAATGAGGTAGGACAGAGAATGAGTAGAGGTAATCAGAGCTCATGTTAATGATCAGTTAATACAACCAATAAGTTAAAATTTTTTAACTTAAATCTTGAAGAAATTTCATGGATCTTAGTGAAAGTTTTATCAAATTAATGTTTTTTAATATACCATTGAAAATAACATAGGCATTTTACACATTAGTTTCTATGGACTGGATGTAGCTAGTATCACAAGGAAACATATTTCGGAGGCTTGGTTCCCAGGGTAGCATACTGGGGTGGTGGGAACACTAAGATGTGGGGCCTGGTGGATTTCATCACAGGCCTGCGTTATCACTGAGGGTTCCTGGTTCACCATGAGCTTTCTCACTCTTAACCACTTCTACACCATTGTCATTAAAACCTTCATTAGGTAAAACATCTATAGGGACATCAACAGAGCCAATGAAATGTATTTGTCCTTGTAAGCTCCCAAAACTCTTAGCTAAATGAACATCTGTACTTCATAAACATCCAGGTTTATCTAGTTGATTATAGTAACAGGAAACTGCCTAATACATTATTGTGTATCTCTAAACAATTAGTAGGATTCACTGTATACAAAGTTTCAGTACCCTTAGTCTATGTCCACAGAATAAGAACGTATAGAGGAAAGGATAATCAAATAGGGTGCATAGAAGAGAAATGCAAGGAAATACAAAACAGATTTTACTGATGTCAGGAATTGAAATCGTTGGTATTAAAATATATGTCAGTAAATGCCCTTAAAGTTATTTGGCAGGATTGGGGAATAGTGAATTATTAAAACCTTGTCTGGATAGGATTATAAATTTCCATATAAACCAACATTCACATTTTCATTGCTCTCATTCACCACTTTCCCAAAGTGCAACCAGGGAAATGTAGTCCTCTTTAGTGAGTACTGAAATACGTTTTTAATGCCTCATTATAGCATACCTATTGCCTATTCATCATGTCATTTTGTATGACTCAGGCACAACATATCCTGCTTTACAATAGGAGAATCTATAACATCACTGTGGTAAAATTGTGAATGTCAACCTCAGAAAGGTATTTGTGTACTAAAACCTGAGTTTATGCCATCTCACATTGAAAATGATTTTTATGTTATTTTTGTTAGTAAATGAGACCAAATTGAGCAAGTTTAGGGGCGGGTGAACCTGGGTTTTGTGGACAAATCCAATATTATCACAAAGGTCCGTCTTGTTGGTGTAAATAAGATCAGAGCCAGAGGAGGAGATGTGATAAGCTAAGAGAGGTTGGAATGATAGCTTAGGTGTCTTTGCAAGATTGATAAGGTGGACTAGAGCCAGAAGGAAAAGCCAAGAGTTGGAAAAGTTCCTAGAACTTGCAGAAAGGACACGACCCTCCCAAACTATCACTTCTCCAGTGAAAATTTTTACATACAGGACATTGAGATAATAAATTTGTATAGTTTAAGCAGCTTTGATTGAGGTAGTTTGTTAAAACAGTAACATCAGGTGAATGCAATTATGCCACTTGATAAGCACATAGGAAGAACCCGTAGGATTGTAAAGATATGAATTATAATTAAAGATTGTTGACATTCCATCAGTAGTAAAAGAATGTTGACTTACTTGAGGGGAATATGTCCTGTCTCCAATGACATTTGAAATTACAGGAGAGAGAAAAGGGGAGGCTGCAGCCACTTGTGGTTTTGCAATCACTAGAGAGAAGGTAAGGAAGCAGTCATAATTAGGTAAAGAATAGGATCTGCTAACATCAAACTGCTCGCACATCCACATAGGATTCTTTAACTGAGCCTAATCATCCTCTCTGTGACATCACAAGGACAAGAGATATGAAAGTCTAATAGTAATTTGTGGAAAGCGACACCATGATATTTCTGTTGTAAAAGTTTGCAGATGAAAATTTGTCCAGGTAGGAATGAAATTTAAAGTATGACATAAAATAAAATTCCAAACTGTATGCGTAAGAAATTATTTCAGGGAAAAATTTCCATGGCAAAATCATGGTAGAAACAAGGAACTGAGAAAAATTATTAAGTTATTAAATTAATTAATTGATTAATTAATAAATATTGTAATTAAATACATACATAAATAACATATTAAATGAAAAAATTATTATCTTCAAAATGACTTCAGATAAAGCAAGCCATGTACCCCAGGGCAAGTGTCCCCACCCTCCAGGACACAGATGGGTACCAGGGTGGACAGCAGGAGACTGAATGAAACTTCATCTGTATTTACACAATAAACATAATGCACCTGAATCATCTCAAGGTCATACTCCTTTCCAATTCATGGAAAATTTGTCTTCCACGAAACTGGTCCCTGATGCCAAACAAGTTGGCACCCCTGCTCCAGTGGCAGCGCACTTGCTTAGCATGAATAGGGCCAGGATCCCAACCACTACAATAAAAAGAAGAAATAATTTTCATTCCCTATATATAGAAATGGTCTAAAAATACAAGATGTTAAAGACCAACACCACTAGAAAAATGAGGGAATGATTTAAGGATTAGAAAGGACTTTTTATTTTTATTTATTTATTTATTTACTTACTTTTGCCGTACTTGTGATTAAACCCAGAGGCCTTGTGCTTGCATACTTTGCAAGTGCTGGACCACTGAGCTACCCCCTCAACCCTTTTCTTTTTTCTTTTTTCTTTTCTTTTTTTTTACTTTTTGAGACAGGGTCTCACTGAATTACATAGACTGTCTCTGATCTCAAACTTGCAATCCTCTTGGTTCCACCCCCTGATCCACTGGGATTACAGGCATGTGCCACCACAACTGGCTCAGAAAAGACTTTTAATTGGCAGCTAAATATATGAAAAATTTAAACATACTTCCTCATTTTGACATAAATATAAAAGAAAACCTCACAAACATTATAACACATCAGGTAGGCTAAAATACGAATGAAGTAGTCTCATGTTAGCTGGAAGAAATAGGGTTTCTTTTTCATTAGAGGAAGAACTGTAAAGTGATAGAAACTTTATGGAGAGAATCCCTGGCAATTTCTACCCAGCTATCTGGCCTGAGTTGTAAAATTGAAAATCCTGTATGTTGTAACTGCTGCTGCTTTCCTGATTCTCATTTTTCCTCTTTTTCCCCAGTACTCAAAATGTTGTCTTCACTATTCTTTTTGCTTCCACACCAGGTTTTTTTCCAATTTTCCATGTTGATGACAAAAGAGAATGAATGAAAGTGTACCATACAATCCACACTACACATTCACATAGATCTCATAGAAGAAAACCTGGCAGAAACTGGACCTGCCTTAGACACAGTCAGAGAATAGTAGAAATGAGATGAATGGAAACACACTGTACATTTTTAGTGACTGAAGGTAGCCAGGTGCCATGGTGCATGCCTGTAAACACAGGGATCTGAGAGACTAAGGCAGAATGACTGAAAGTTTGATCCAAGAACCCTGTGCTCATTAGCTCCTTCTCATAGAAAAAAATATATGTACTCAAAAGGCCTTGGGGTGCAGCTCAGTGATAGGGTACTTTGTTTCCTTGTGTGAGGCCCAGGTCAAACCACAAAACTACATAACCGAACGAATGTAGATAACCAGAGTGTCTTCTAAAGGATCAGAGATGCAAATCAACATGGGTAACAGCCCAGAACATAGAAGGTGGCAAGAGGCCATGGTTGATTCATATCATCAAGGGAAGAGAAAGTGGAAGACAAAGATGAAGAGTCTCTGGGGAACAATGGTGGTGATGAAAGCGCACCTAGTGACCCACCCAAATGACTCCATTCTGAACAAAACTGGAAAGAAACCCAGACACTAGGAGCATCCCGACAGGAAGAGCTGCACAAAGATTTCAATGATAGCAACCTGGTCAAACCAACATGGTGAGTTAGCCCCTCAACATACATCATACTGTTTGTCATTCATGTAGGAAATCATTGGTCTTATTTTGAAAAAGCAAGTAAATTATATTCTAATCAGTGCTGATTTGGGGAAACCACAACCATGAGTGAAGTCTTTGGGCTAGAGTTTAAAGTAAATTGATAACTCTTTTAAGAATGCAACATCAGGCAGAATAGGTATGTCAAAAGTAGAATATCTGCCTGGCATGCCTGATACCCTAGGATGCATTCCCAGCTCACAGATATGAATAAAGGAAAATGAAAGAAAGTGATACCTATCATTGTAAATGTAAAACCTCTAGAATTTATCACCTTCTTTTTCCATAGATGAATTTCTTTGTGTGATTTTTCACAACCAGAATAGAATCTTATCATTGCTTTTCTCAAATCATAAAAAATACTTAAAAGTGACCAGTATAACCATTTTGTGCACATAATTTTTTAGCCATGATATCTATTCCTTATGCAGCTGTCAAAACTATCCTTCCCCAGATTTTTATCATCTTTCTTCTTAGGGTTCAAATCAATAATGTTTCCCAAAGATTATGCATTCAAAGTCTTGTTCTCCAAGTAGTCATGCTGTTTGTAGAGGTGGTATAACTTTGACAAACAGGACCTAGCTGTTGGTATACTAAGTACCTGCTTTGTAGCAGCACACTGTACCTTAAAATTATATATGCATATTATGTGTTAATATTAAGGATAAGGAAATATTTGCTACTCTGACTTGATTGTTATATATGTGGTTAAAGCCTACAGCCATAGCACTGTGGTATCAGATACCATCAGATCTCAGAAGCTAAATGGGATCCTGCCTGGTTAGTACTTGGATGGGGACCACCTGGGAAGAGCAGGTGCTATAGGCTTGGGATAAGGACTCAGCAATCCACTCCCAGTAGACAATCAGACATTGAGAACTCTATGAATCACAGAGAAGCATCTAACAATAGTGTTTTGCCTATTGTACATAGGGTCACTATGAGTCAGACACTGCCTCAATGTCACCTAACCACAGCAACAACAATATGTGGTTAGGTGCTCCTGAGTGAGGTCTGGATCATAGTGACCTGTGTACAACAGAACAAAACACTCCCAGACACTGTGCCATGTTCAGCATTATGTCAGCATTTCTCTGCTATTCGTAGGGTTTTCAATGAGTAATTGGGGATTGTGTTGGGACTGAGTTTCCAGGCCACTCCACCATTTTTGCAATGCTAAGGATAAAACCCAGGACCTGAGACAATGCAAAGAACCACACTACAAACTGAGATAAACCCAAGCCCATATATACATCCATGTATCAACCGGTCAAAATGAACTCTAGAAATATTTATTATCACATAATAAGTTGAGAAATATAGAATCCATTTCTCTTTTCTGCCTTTATTCATAAATTTTGGTGGGGTACAGAGTAATTCAGTATTGGCTTTTTCCAATGTGCAACTATTACATCACTTTTTGTTTCACTTTTATCAACTTAAAAGTTTAATGAAATCTTTCGACTAATATGTAGTAAAATTCACATGCATATCTGTGTCATGTTCCCCTGTTTTTCCAATGTATTCATGAAATTGCATTGTTTATACTGAGATTTTCCTTTCCTCCTTTATTACTCTACATTGATACATACCCTCATCATTCCACCTTCCACCATCTTCACTTCCCTTTGCTAATTCCATTCCTCCTTCTTTCTACTCTTTATATTGTCCATTCTTCACTAAATTTTACTGTTCATTTTTATATATCAACTTAATGTATAGGATATTTTTCTTCCTTTAAGTAAGATTAAGCTCCCACATATGACTGCGATTATATGGTGTTTCTCTTTTTGAGCTTGTGTTTTGGTTAAGATGATATTCTCCAGGTAAATCCATATTGCTATAAATAACATTATTCCACTGTGTATACATACTGTAATGTTTTTATCCATTCTTCTGTTGTTGGTTGGTTCCATATCCTTGCTATTGTGAACAGTGATTCATTGAATATGGAGATGGAGGTGTCTCTGTGGTATGGTGACTTGTCTGCCTTTGAATAAACTCCCAGTATTGGTAGGGCTGGGTCACTGGGCAGTTCTATTTTTAGTTTTCTGGGATACCTCCAGGTTGATTTCCAGAGTAGTTGAACCAATTTACAGTCCAATCAACAATGGGAGAGGGTTCTTTTTCTGCACATCCTCACCAGCATTTATTGTCATTTTTTTTTATCTCAGCCATTCTTACTGGAGTTAGGTGAAATCTTAGAGTTGTTTGGATTTGCCTTCCTCTAATGGCTAAGGATATTGAGCACTTTTTCATGTGCTTCTGAGTGTTATGAACTTTTTCGTTTGGGAACTGTCTGATCATTTCCTTTGCCCACTTGTGTATTGGGCTATTTGTTATCTTGGGATTTGCTTTCATGAGTTCTTTGTAAATTCTAGAAATTAGTCTGCTGTCAGATGTGTAAAATGCAAGGATTTTCACCCATTCAATGGGCTCTTCTTTAATCCTGTTGATTGTTTCCTTTGATGTGTAGAAGCTTTTTAATTTCATGTATTCTCAGTTGTCAATTCTCTGTGTGATTTCCTGAGCAAGTGTAGTCTTACTAAGGAAATGCTTTCCTACACCTATGTGTTGGAACATGTTTCAAATATTTTCTTCTTGTAGTTTTAAGGTTTCTGGGTCTATGTTGAGGCCTTTTATCCATTTTGAGTTGATTCTCATACAAATGGAGAGATGTGGGTCTGTTTTCATTTTTTTGCAGGTGGAGATCCAAGTTTCCTAGCCCCATTTGCTGAAGAGGCTATCTTTTCTCCAATTTGCATGTTTAGCCCCTTTGCCAAATCAGGTGGCTATGGACATGTGGGTGTATCTCTGACTCCTCAATTCTGTTCCACTTGTCTTCAGGCCTATGTTTGTGCCAGCACCAAGCTGTTTTTGCTACTTTAGCCCTATAGTGTAGTTTAACATCAGGGATTATGTTCCCACCTTCACTGATTTTATAGTTTAAGATTATTTTGGCTATGCATGGTCTTTTGTGTTTCCATGTGAATTTGTGGATTATTTTTTCTATTTGTGCAAAGTGTGTCATTGGACTTTTAATGGGGCTGCACTAAATCTGTAAATTGCTTTTGGTAATATAGCCACTTTTACAATATTGATTCTCCCAATCCATGAGCAAAGAGGTCCTTCCACCTCCTAGTATCTGGTGCAATTTCTTTCTTTATTGTTTTGAAGTTTTCCTTGAAGAGATCTTCAGTGTCTTTAGTGAGTTTGATTCCTGAGTATTTAAGTTTTTGTCAGGTATTGTGAAAGAACTGCTGCCTTAATTTTGTTCCCTTCTTGTTCACAGGCTACTGATTATTGTCTGTTGACTTTGCAGTGTGCTACTTTTCTGAATGAGTTAATCATGTTTAAAAGTTTTCTAAAGGAGTTTTTTGGGTCTTTTAGGTATGGGATCATGTTGTCTGTGAACAAGAGTAATTTGACCTCTTCCTTTCCTATCTGTATTCCTTTGATTTTTTTCTCTTGTCTGATTGCTCTGGCTAGGATTTCAATCACAATATGGAATAAGATAGGAGAGAGTGGACATCGTTGTCTTGTTCCTGATCTTAGAGGAAATGGTTTCAGTTTTTCTCCATCTAATATGATATTGGCTGTAGGTCTGTCATAAATGGCCTTTATGATGTTGAGTGATTTCCCTATTATGCCTATCTTCTACAGGGTTTTTATCATGAAAGGGTGTTTTAATTTGTCAAAGGACTTCTCAGAATTGGTTGAGATGATCATGCAGCTTCTGATTGCAAGTCTCTTGATATATTGAATTGCATTGATTTTCATATGTTGAACCAGTCTTGCATCTGTGGAATGAAACACACTTGATCAAGATGTATGATCCTTTTTGTGTGTTATTGAACTCTGTTTGCCAGGATTTCGCTGGGAATTTTTTGCCTCTATGTTCATCAGGGAAATGGGTCTATAGTTCTCTTTCTTTGATGTGTTCTTACCTGGTTTAAGTATCAGGGTGATGGTGGTTTTATAGAATGAGTTTGAAAGTGCCCCTTTCTTTTCTACTTTTTGAAATAGTATGAGGAGAACAGATATTAATTCTACTTTCAGGGTTTGATAGAATTGTGCTGTGAACCTGTCAGTGCTTGGGCTCTTCTTTGTTAAGAGGCTTGTTTATTACCTTCTCTGTTTTGGTATACATAATGGGCTATTTAGATTGCTTATGTTATCTGGGCTTAATTTTGGTTAATTGTGTCAATAAATTTATCCATTTCTTCTGTATTTTTGGCTTTTGGGGCACACAATTGCTCTAAGTATTCTCTGGTGATTTTCTGGATTTCATTGGTATCAGTGGTTATGATTCCTTTGTCATCTCTAACTTTTTTAATTTGCACTTTTCCTTCATCGTTTTGCTGAGACTGGCTAGGAGGAGGGGCATCTATTTTATTAATCTTTTCAAAGATCAAACTCTTAGTCTCATCGATTCTTTGAATTGTCTTTTTGGATTCTAATTAGGTTACCTCAGCCATGATCTTGATAATTTCTCTTTGAGTGCTCCTTTTGGGATTGATTTGTTCTTGGTTTTCTAATGCCTTGAGATGTGTCATGAAACTACATACTTGGGCCTTCCCTAACTTATTCATGAAAGTGCTCCTTGCCACGAACTTCCCTCTTAGAACTGCCTTTGCTGTATCCCATAAATTGTGGTAGGATGTGTTCTCATCCTCATTTGATAGCAGGATTTTTTAAGTTTCTGTGTTATTTGATTGGCTAACTCATTGATCATTGAGCATTGTGTTATGTAGTCTTCATGAATTTGTGAAATTTTTGAAATTTTTCTTGTTTTTGAGTTCTAATTTTATTCCTTCTGATGTGATAATGTACCAGGGATGATTTCTACTTTTTGTATTTGTTGAGGCAATTTTTGTGAACTAAAATGTTGTCTATCTCAGGCAAAGTTCCATATGGTGCTGAGAAGAATGTATGTTCCTCATCAGATGGATGGAATTTTCTGAAGACAGCTGTAAAGCCCAGTTGGTCTATGGTGCAATTTAAGGTCATCATTTTTCAGCTGATTTTTTGTTTTGATTCTGTTTCTTGGCCAAAGTGGGGTATTGAAATCTCCCATAATTATTGTGTCTTTTTCCACGTGTTCCTTTATTTCCAATAAAGTTTATTTTATGAAGCTAGGTGCCCCTGCATTTGGAGAGTATATATTAAGTAACTTTTCAGGTTTCAGGTTGATTATTCTTTTTAGTAATATGTAATGTCATTCTTGTCTCTTCTGATTAGTTTGGCACTGAAGTCTAAACTGTCTGAAATTAGTATCGAAATCCCACAGTTTTATTGTGTTTTGTTTTCCCTATGCTTGGTATATTTTCCAACCTTTACTTTCGAATCTCTTATGGTTTTTATGAGTTGGGTGATACTCGTGGAAGTCACATTTTGAGAGTTTATGTTTTTTAATCCTATTGGCCAGTCTATGTCTCTTGATTGGTGAGTTAAGGCCATTTACATTGAGAGTAATTATTGAGAGGTACTTATTATGCAGCAATTTGGTGCTTGTTACTGGGGTTTGATTCATATTTAACCTATTTTCTTCTTAATTTCCTCTCATGTTTATTCATTTCTTTGATCTTGTATGTGGAGTTGTCTTAGCTCCCCTGTATGTAGTATTTCCTTAAGTCCCCTGTACGTGGTGTTTCATTGAGGATCCTTGCAATGCTGGCTTGCTGCCTGGGAATCATTTGAATAAGGCAATATTGTGGAATGTCTTGTATTCATTATTTATTTTTAAGACAGCTTCACTTAATAATGTAATCTTGGTTAGCAGTTATTCTTTTTCAAAACTTGGATAATGTCTGTCTAAGCTTTCCATAACTTTAATGTAGTTATTGAGAAGTCCACTATTATTCTGATGGACTTGCCTTTAAGGATGAGTTGCCATGTATCCTTTGCAGCTTTCAGAATGCTTCTTTTCACTCTACATTTAGCATTCCAATTATGTGTTGTGGGGAGGATCTGTTTTGGTCTACTCTGTTTGGGGTTCTGAATGATTCAATTATATAAGTGTCCAGTTCATGTCTTAGGCTTGGGAAGTTTTCATCTGATATTTCCTTCAATAATTTTCTTAATCCTCTCATGTTGTTTTCTGCTCCCTCATGGAGCCCCTGAATTGTTAGGTTTCATTTTCTGATTTTGTCAGAAATCTCTTGAAAATCTTGTTGATATTTTTTCATCACTCTCTCTATCTTGGCTTGTGAGTATCTAATATCCTGTAGTTTTTCTTCCATTTCAGTGATCCTGTTTTCAACTTCATCTATCCTCAAGACTGAAGATGCTACCACAATGCTGGGTTGGTTTAATTGTTCTTGCATCTCTAGGATGCTTGTTTGTTGTTGTTGTTGTTGTTGTTGTTGTTGTTTAGGTTTTCAAGTTCTCTTGAGAACTTCTCCAAATGAGATACCTTTTTGTCTAGTGAAACAATACATTTCATGGTGTGGTCTTTGGGGTCTTTTAGCATATTTATAAGGAAGTTTCTGAATTCTCCTTCAGGCATCTCCAGGAATCTGATTTCCCTAATGTTATCTGTTGAGGTGCTTTGGTCTATTGGATCTCCCAATCAAGTATGTCCTTTCATGTTTCATGTGTTTTCCTACAGAAGCTTGCCCATTGCTTGTTCTGGATGCGAGGTCCCACCTCCTCCATGTGTAGAGATTCTCTTCCCCAGTGTTCCCTTGAATTTGAGTGTTGAGTTGCTGGTTCTTCTCTGTCCCTCCTCCCTTTGTAGTTTGTAACCTTGATGCCCAGTACCAGCTCCTGATAAAATTCTGCATTCAGCTCTGCCTCGTCATATTCTCTCTGTCCCCTGTGTTCCCAGCCCCCAACTGGTCCATAGTCTCAATGATGTGTCTTAGGTTCCCCAAATCATGGCACTACTTCTCCATGTCACAAGCCCAACCAGGTCCCAGATTCACCTTAGTCTAAACAAGTTCTCCTGGCTCAGGGAATCTCCAGTGCCTGCCACACATTCCTCTTCCCTGGACTCTCTACCCTTCAGTTTCCCTCTCTCTAGCTCACAGTTATAATTGCACCAGGGGCCACCGTGGCAACAATCTCTCCCCCCCAAACAAAAAACCACCACTCACATACTTACAGACAATAGTTTGGCCTCTTCTCCAGAGAGTCCTGGAGACATCTACTTTGACTGCCTTCCCTCCTACCAGCCGCAACTGTCTGAGAGGGCTCCATCACACTTTACTCAGCTGAGCATCTTTGTCAGGTGCCCCACAGTACCTGCTTCCTGCCTCTTGCTGTTGTAGAAAGCCACACTGGATCATTGTTTAGCCATATCCCTGCTGGTGCCTCCACCTATGGGCCAATTTTCATTGTTCTCTGAGATAAAATTTCCTAACCAGTAGTGACAGCATTATTTTGCAATTTCTCAACTCTGCCACATAGAAAGGGATTTTCCCTGTATGCTTGTGCGCTCTCTCTCTCTCTCTCTCTCTCTCTCTCTCTCTCTCTCTCTCTCCAAGCTGGCAGGTATTGAGGAGGAGTTCTATGCAACATGCTTCCTGCAGAGATGAGGGAGGAATGTGCACACGACTCTCTCAGAGTGGACCAGGTTTCAGGGTACACTCAGCAACCTGCCTGTGGGGTGCACCATCAGTACCCCACTAGCAGGGTGACAGCATGTCACCTCCAGTCTTTCCGAGGCTTGTGTTTCCCCACAGAGTTTGCATGCACCAAGGTCTTGCTTCAGAGTACACAGCCCAAATGGTGGTGGCAGATGGAAGCACGTTGAGGCTCTGATGCTCTATGACACATCCTGAGTTGGAGGCTCACTCTCTGGTCCTACTCTGCAGTGGGCAGGATGATGGTGTGTCAGCCCCAGTAGATATCTACTTCTAATTTCTAAAGTGTCTATTCACATCATTTGCACATTTGTTGATTGAATTACATCTATTCAGAGTTTTGTTTTTGAGACCAAATCTACCTACATAGTACAGGCTAGCCCAACTCATGCTATCTAACCCAAGGGGGCCTCAAACTCATGGGCCCTCTTTCTCAGCCTCCTAAGTGCTAAGATTACTAGTATTTGCAACCATACCCTGCTTGAGTTCTTCATATATTTTGACTATGAAACTTCTTTCATTTAATAACTTTCAAAAATATTGCTCCATCTATAGATTATTTCTCCAGTCTGATGATTGTTTTCTTTGCTGTACAGAAGCTTGTAAATCTGATGAAATTCATTTTGTCAAATTATCCTTTTGTTTCCTGGGATATTGGGGTGTAAGTAAGGAAAATGATGAACCTTCCAATGTCTAGAAGTATTTCTCCTATGTTTACCTCTAATAGTGTTGGAGATTGAGGTCTTACTTGAAGGCCTTTGATACATTTTGAGTCTATCTTGGTAGAAGATGAGAGATAGGAGTCAAGCCTCAATCTTTCACATGAGGATGTTCAGGTTTTCTAACACCATCCAGGTATTAAGGAGACCAGCCATTCTCAAATATACATTTGTGCCAATTTCTGTGAAGGTACTGTGGGTGGTGCATGGATTCCCTCTGAATCCTCAAATCTGCAACACTTGTCTGAATATCTGTTTTCTCCCAATACCATGTTCTTTTTTTTTTTTTTTTTACTATGGCTCGACAGTATGCTTTGAAATACTGTATTCAGTTACCTAAATCATTGCTCTATTTACTCAGGATTATTTTGAATATTGGTTGTCTTTTGTGCTTCTGTGTGAATAATATGGTTATTTTCCCTAGTTTTGTGTCAAATGTTGGTGGTATTTTGATAGAGGTTTCATCAAATCTATGGATCACTTTGGGAAGTATGGGCATATTAAACATATCAACATTTCTAACCTATGAGAAAGGGATGTCTTTAGAACTATTTGCAGTTTTTCTGATTTCTTTCTTCAATGTTGTGTCATTTTCCTTGAAGAGGTCCTTCAAATGTGTATATATATTTCCATGTAATTTTTATTATTTTGAGTGGGATTATTTTTCTAATTTTTGCTCAATGAGTTCATACTGGTGCATCCTTAAATTCCTCATTTTTGTGTGTTGGCAGTGTATCTGGACACTTTACTGAGTTCTTCTTCTCATTGTCCGTCTTTGGTGGACTATTTAGAAATTTCAATGTATTGAACCATAGCATGTGCAAACTGATTTAATTTGACTTCTTTTTCCATTTTCTATTCCTTTTATTTCTTTCTCTAATTGAATTGGCTAAATCTTTACTACTATTCTGATTGAAAATGGTTAGAGGGAGCCCATTCATTTTGTCATTTCTGAACTTAGAGGAACATATATAAGTTTTATTCCCATTCAGAAGGATGTGCAATATGGGTTTTTCATATAGCCTTTCTATGTTAGAGTGTGTTCTTCCATGCCTAATTTGTTGTCGTTAGATGCCATCAGGTTATTTCCAACTCATAATGACCCTAGGTACATCAGATAGAAACACTCCCTGACACAGTGCCAGGCCTATCACTATGCCAGGGCTTCTCTGCTATTCATAGAGTTTTCAATGGCTGATCTTTGCCTAAGTTATCAGGGCCCTTGCCAAGAAGAGATGTTGAATTTAATATATGTCTTCTGTCTCTATAACTTTATTTAATTCACCTATATAGATTACAAATATTTCATATATGTTATATATACTACCTATGTTTGTATATTTGTACATATGTATATATGTGCATGTAAATGCTGTGTTAATAAAATTTTCATCACTACGAAAAAACTGGAAAAATCATCAAAAAGGAGGAAATATTTGACAGTTGGTTTTACAGGATTGGGGACACAATTACTTGGCCCTATCATTCTATGTCCAAAGCAAGTAGAACATCAGTGTATGGAAATGTGTTGGGGAAGGAGGTTTCTCAACCAAGGTGTCTACAAAGTCCCATGAGGCATGGACAAACAATCTCTTTTGAAGGTAAAACCCCTGTGACCTATGACCTCACCTTGGTCTCACCTCTACCTAGCCCA
This sequence comes from Pedetes capensis, assembly GCA_007922755.1. Lineage (NCBI taxonomy): Eukaryota > Metazoa > Chordata > Mammalia > Rodentia > Pedetidae > Pedetes > Pedetes capensis. The sequence continues at coordinate 69,935 of VMDO01005361.1, forward strand.
CTAGGCTATGAACTCCTCACTGGATTAATACATCGATGAGCTTAGTGCCCTCCTGATCTAGGCAACTGTCCATGCCCCACCTCTGAACTCTGCTGCCCTGGGCACCACATTTTCAATACATTATCCTTGGTGGAAGCATTTTATATCCTAATCATTATTGACCTCTGCTTTTATTTTATGTGAAAAATTTATTTTAATGAATATGAGTTTAGTGCCACCTGCTTGATTTTAGTCTCGCTTAGCTTGAACTATCACTGTCCATCCTTTCACTGGCAATCTGTGTTTGTCTGTGCAAGTGAGCTTGGTTCCAAGTAGGCAGCACACTCTTGGGTCCAGACTGATGTCATTCAGTTAGGAAACTAGCACTGTGTGTATCCATATTTATCATTGAACAGTGTATATATTTACTCTTACTGAGTTTTTTGTGTAATAGTTATTTCTATGTTCCTTCTTTGCTACTCACCTTAGAAGTTTCATGGTTTCCTGTAATGGTATTGTGGAATTCTCTCCTATTTCTACACATGTATCAACTCTTCTCATTTAACTTTATGTTTCCATGTTCTCCTGCCAGTCCTTAGTCCTTCTTTCTCTTCTGAATGTAAGATTCCCCAAAGCACCTCCTTCATGCTGGTCTAGTATTTCTTCAGTTTATGCATATCTTGGAAGGCTTTATTGCTCCTGCAAACATGAAGGACTGCCTTGCTGTGAATCATAATCTTATTTGAACATTATTCTTTCTCAGGACTTGAATACTTCATTCCCTTCCCAAATGGCCTTTTAGGTGTATGCTGAGAAATTACTTCCAGACTAATGGATGGTTCCCCCACACATCTGTCACATTGCCACACTGTGGGTGCTTGTGTGTTGTGATGAGGCTGAGAGCTCTGCCACTGTAAGCTCAGACATGAGCAAACTTACCCATGGTGGACAGGTTTTCAGCTGAGCTTCCAGACTAAGAAAGACTAGGGAGTAGGACCTGGAGAACCACTCCTGAAATAACTAGCCATTAAAAACCCTATGAATAGCGAAGAAACACTGTCAGATATAGTGCTGGAAAAGGAGCCCCTCAAATTAGAAGGCACTCAAAAGACTGCTGGGGAAGAGGTGCTTTCTCAAAGTAGAGTCTACTGTGATGAAAGAAATGGAGTAAAGCCTCAGGGTGCTCAACTTGCTGATGTGGTACAACTCAAAATGAGGAGAAACAACTGTAAACCTCCATTAATAATTGGAACATGGAATGTATGTAGTATGAATTTAGGAAAATTAGAAATTGATAAACGAGAAATGGAGTGCATAAACATTGACATTCTAGGCATCAGTGAGCTAAAATGGATTGGCGTAGGCCATTTTGAGGCAGACAATCATATGGTCTACTATGCTGGGAATGATAAACTAAAGAGAAATAGGGTTGCATTCATCATCAAAGAAGACATTTCAAGATCTGTCATGAAATACAATGTTGTCAGTGATAGAATAATGTCCATATGCCTACAAGGAAGGCCATTTAATATGATTATTATTCAAATTTATGCCCCCACCACTAAGGCCACAAATGAAGAAAGGGAAGACTTCTATCAGCTTCTGCAATCTGAAATAGATCAAACATGCAATCAAGACATACGGATAATCACTGGTGACTGCAATGCAAAGGTTGGAAACAAAGAAGAAGACTCGGGTGTTGGAAAATATGGTTTTGATGACAGGAATGAAGCTGGAGATCGCATGATAGAATTTTGTCAGACAAATGACCTTTTCATTGCAAATACACTTTTTCAACATCATAAACAGACACTATACACATTGGACTTCACCAGATTGAACATACAGGAATCAAATTGACTACATATGTTGAAAGAGATGATGGAAAAGCTCTGTACAAAATGTCAAAACAAGACCAGGTGCTGACTGTGGATCAGTCCATCAACTTCTCATATGCAAGTTCAAACTGAAGCTGAAGAAAATTAGAACAAGTAATGAGAGCCACCAAAAACTGGGCTCCCGGCATGATGGAGGACAGATAACACACGCCTTCTGTCCCAGAGTGAAGGGAGCCTCAATTAGGGGTTTAGAACTCACATTGAATAGATAGAAACCATGATAGTTTAGATTGGGCGATAGAAAGAGGATGAAACTGGATGGACACTGAAATCAAGCATTTGGCTTCAGAGGAGCTACCGAGAGGTCAGTAGCAGGACTGCCATTCTGCCATTTCACCTTCACACAGACGGCAGGAGAGAATCCCAGAGACTCGGAGGGGACTTCGCCCACACACCCATGGGAGCCGGACCCAACATGGGATGCAACCTTGACATCACACTGTCACCCTGCCCATGGGACACATACTGCAAGTTTTGGGTGAGTCAGTTTGAGCTGGCACACAGAATCGCCATCTTTAGAGGTATATGTCCCGCAGCCTGAGATGCTGGGCTCTTGTATGTCCCTCACGTGAGAAAATAGGGATCAGGTCCACAAGAGTAGATACTTGAGGGTACATGGAGTAATCGCGGAGGGAACTGGGAAACCAGTGCCAGCTGTATGCATCCAGAGCTGGAACGCGGCTCCCTCCCTCCTGTTGTGGCGGGACAGTCATGCAGACACAATCTCCACAGACATACAGGCACACATATGCGTGGACCCCAGACACACCAGAGGGGATCCTCAGTCATCACACTGCACTGTGGAGAAAGGTGAGGCCTGCGGAGACAGCTGAGCCCCACACATACAGAATGCTCCTTTTTGGCAGAGACTTGCGGGACATTTAGACACAATAAGAACTGTTTCGAACGCAATCGCCGTGCATGGCAGACCTACTACAGACTCTCTCCGAGTGGGTTGAATATCATCCTGCCCCTAAAAGGATTTGGACCTCCCAAGTGGTCTCCCAAGTGGGTGGAAAGCCCTGCAACAACAACAACAAAAAAAAAATCCACGATAGCAGCCATATTCCCTCCATGCTATAGGCTTTGGGCCAGAAATCTCTGATTTGGGGAATTGGCGCCCGAACTACACGGGACACGGAGAACCCCAGGGAGGACCCCACAGGCTCCATTGCTTCTCAAACAATACAACAGACGCAGAATATTTTGTGGAACCATTTCTTTGGTCATTGTGGGGCAATCTGCCATTTTCAACATAATCAACAAAATCTCTATAGACTAAGACAGACTGCTCCTGCAGATTGTGTGAAAACACTGCCATCCTGAGTTCTGGAGGGAGCACTGCTTGCTGCAGTATCAACTTCACCCAGTGGAACTGGGTGCCCAAAGTGCACCTACAAGAACATACAAGGGTTTTTTTTTTTTTCTACAGGGATTTGAATCCAAGGTCTTGCGCCTGCTTGCTTTGTAGGTGCTGGACCGCCACTCTGTGCCCCCAGCCCATATTTTTTCTACTTTTTGAGACAGGGGCTTCCTGGGTTGCACAAACTGCCTCTGATCTCAGGCTTGTGATCCTCCTGCCTCTGCCCCCCAAGCCGCTGGGAGTGCAGGCGTGCACCACCGCACCTGACTAGAAGTGTTTTATATGTGTGTGTGAGCGTGTATGCATGGTTTGGTTTTTGTTTTTGTTTTGATTTTGTTTTTTGTTTCTTGGGTTTTTTTTGTTCTTATCTGTTTGTTTTTGTTGTTTTGTATGGGGGTTTGAAACCAGGGTCTTGTGCCTATCCGCTTTGTAGGTGCTGGACAGCCACGCTGTTCCCCCAGCCCATATTTTTTTTTACTTTTTGAGACAGGGTCTCACTGGGTTGCACAAGCAGCCTGTGATCTTGGGCTTGAGATCCTCCTGCCTCTGCCCCCCATGCCACTGGGATTGCAGGAGTATACCACCGCACCTGACTACAAGTGATTTTTACATGGGTTGGAGCGTGCATGCATGAGGTTTTTTATTTTCTTTTTTATTTTTATTTTTTCTTCCTTTATTGTTTTACTCTCTTCCCTCTTTCTATTCTCCTTCTCTTTTTCTCATGCTATATATGCGTCCTTGTATTAATTATTTTACCATCAGAGCCCCCACACGTCTGTGAGTTTGCCACACTGTTAGGGATTGCATGTTGCGATGAGGCTGAGAGCTCTGCCACTGTAACCTCAGACATGAGCAAGATTACCTATGGTGGACAGGTTTTCAGCTGAGCTTCCAGACTAAGAAAGACTAGGGAGTAGGACCTGGAGAACCACTCCTGAAATAACTAGCCATTAAAAACCCTATGAATAGCGAAGAAACACTGTCAGATATAGTGCTGGAAAAGGAGCCCCTCAGGTGGGAAGGCGCTCAAAAGACTGCTGGGGAAGAGGTGCTTCCTCAAAGTAGAGTCTACTGTGATGAAAGAAATGGAGTAAAGCCTCAGGGTGCTCAACTTGCTGATGTGGTACAACTCAAAATGAGGAGAAACAACTGTAAACCTCCATTAATAATTGGAACATGGAATGTATGTAGTATGAATCTAGGAAAATTAGAAATTGTTAAAAGAGAAATGGAGCGCATAAACATTGACATTCTAGGCATCAGTGAGCTAAAATGGACTGGCATAGGCCATTTGTGGCAGACAATCATATGGTCTACTATGCTGGGAATGATAAACTAAAGAGAAATAGGGTTGCATTCATCATCAAAGAAGACATTTCAAGATCTGTCATGAAATACAATGTTGTCAGTGATAGAATAATGTCCATATGCCTATAAGGAAGGCCATTTAATATGATTATTATTCAAATTTATGCCCCCACCACTAAGGCCACAAATGAAGAAAGGGAAGACTTCTATCAGCTTCTGCAATCTGAAATAGATCAAACATGCAATCAAGACATACGGATAATCACTGGTGACTGCAATGCAAAGGTTGGAAACAAAGAAGAAGACTCGGGTGTTGGAAAATATGGTTTTGATGACAGGAATGAAGCTGAAGATCGCATGATAGAATTTTGTCAGACAAATGACCTTTTCATTGCAAATACACTTTTTCAACATCATAAACAGACACTATACACATTGGACTTCACCAGATTGAACATACAGGAATCAAATTGACTACATATGTTGAAAGAGATGATGGAAAAGCTCTGTACAAAATGTCAAAACAAGACCAGGTGCTGACTGTGGATCAGACCATCAACTTCTCATATGCAAGTTCAAACTGAAGCTGAACAAAATCAGAAAAAGTATACGACAGCCATGGTATGGCCTTGAGTATATCCCACCTGAGTTCAGAGACCACCTCAAAAATAGGTTTAATGCATTAGACACAAATTATAGGAGACCAGAAATGTTGTAGCATGACATAAAAGATATCATTCAAGAAGGAAGCAAAAAGTTCTTAAAAAGACAAGAAAAGAAGAAAAGACCAAATTACATGTCAAAAGAGACACTGGACCTTGCCCTCGTACGTAGAGCAGCTACAGCAAAAGGAAGACGTGAGGAAGTTTAGGAACAAAAGAGAAGATTTCAGAAGGCAGCTTGAGAAGAAAAAAAACAAATATTATAATAACATATGCAAGGAGCTGGAGGCAGAAAACCAAAAGGGAAGAACACACTCTGTGTTTCTCAAGCTTAAGGAAGTGAAGAAAAAATTCAAGCCTCGAGTGGCAGTAGTGAAAGATTCTATAGGGAAAATATTAAATGATGCAGGAAACATCAAAAAATGGGAAGAATACACAGAGTCATTATACAAGAAAGAATTGGTAGATGACCAACCATTCCAAGAGGTTGAATATGAAGAATAACCAATGGTGTTGAAGGATGAAGTGGAATCTGCCTTGAAAGAACTGGTGAAAACAATGCCCCAGGAATTGATGGGATACCAATGTAAATGTTTCAAGAAACAGATGCAGCACTGGAGGTGTTAACATGTTTATGCCAACAGATTTGGAAAACAGCTACTTGGCCAATTGACCGGAAGAGATCCATATTTGTGCCTATTCCCAAAAAAGGGGATCCAACTGAATGTGCAAACTATCGGACAATATCATTATTATCGCACACCAGCAAAATTCTACTAAAGATCATTCAGAAGCTGCAGCAACAGTAGATAGACAGGGAATTACTGGAAAATCAAGCAGGATTCAGGAGAGGGCGGGGAACTAGGAACATCATTGCTGATGTCAGGTGGATATTAGCTGAAAGCAGAGAATATCAGAAAGATGTCTATGTTTTGTTGACTATGCAAAGGCATTTGATTGTGTGGATCATAACAAATTATGGATAACACTTCAGAAAATGGGAATACCAGAACACCTAATTGTGCTCATGAGAAATCTGTACATGAACCAGGAGGAAGTTGTTCAAATGGAACAAGGAAACACTGAGTGGTTTAAAGTTGAGAAAGGTGTGTGTCATGGCTGTATACTTTCACCCTATCTCTTCAGTTTATACACTGAGAAAATAATCCAAGAAGCTGGAATTTATGAGGAAGAACATGGCATCAACATTGGGGGAAGACTCATTAACAATCTGCGTTATGCAGATGACACCACTCTGCTTGTTGAAAGGGAAGAGGATTTAAAACATTTACTGATGAAGATCAAAGATCATAGCCTTCAATATGGGTTATGACAAAACATCAAAAAAACAAAAATCCTTACGACTGTGTCAGCATGCAACATCACAGTAAATGGAGAATCGATTGAGGTTGTCCAAGATTTTGCTTTGCTTGGCTCTATATTCAACAGTCATGGAGGCAGCAGTCAAGAAATCAAAAGACGCATTTCTATAGTAAAAGCTGTGGCAAAAGTTCTCTTTAGAGTATTGAAAAGCATCCTCACTTTCAGCAAGCAGTGTTGTGTCATGTGTATAATGCAGGGTGTTAATGGATCTTCATCTAGTCACGATGCCACATGCTCCTTCATAAAGCCCCACTTCTTGGATTATTTTGCTCAGCATAGAAATTGAAGAGGTATGGTGAATGGATACAGCCTCCCTGACACACACCTTTCTTGCTTTCAAACCAGGCAGGGTTTCTTTGTTCTGTTCAAAAAACCTGCCTACTTGTCCATGTACAGATTCCTCATTAATACAATTAAGTGCTCTGGTGTTCTCATTCTTCACGGTGTTATCCATAATTTGTTATGATCCACAGTCAAAGGCCTTTGCATACTCAATAAAAGATAGTAGACGTCTTTCTAATATTCTCTGCTTTCAGCTAATATCCATCAGACATCAGCAATAATGTCGATGGTTCCATGCCCTCTTCTGAATCTGGCTTGATTTTATACCTGTTCCCTGTCTATATACAGTTGCAGTCATTTTTAAATGATCTTCAGCAAAATTTTGCTTGCGTATGATACTAAAGATTTTATTCAATAGTTTCCACATTTGGTTGGATCCCCTTTCTTAAGAATAGGCACAAATATGGATCTCTTCTAGTCAGTTTGTAGGCAGTTGTTTTCTACCTCTCTTGGCATAAAAAAGTTAGCACTTCCAGTACTGCATCTGTTTCTTGAAAAATCTCTATTGGTGTTTCATCATTTCCTGGAGCCTTGTGTTTTTCCAGTTCCTTCACGCCAGCTTTCACTTCTTCCTTCAGTACCATATCCAACCTCTTGAAATGGTTGTTCCTCAATCCTTTCTGGCATAATGTCTCTGTGTATTCCTTCCACCTTCTTTTGATGTTTCCTGAATCATTTAATATTTTCCCCATACAATCCTTCACTTTTGGCACTTGAGGCTTGATTTTTTTCTTCAATTCCATAAGCTTGAGATAAACAGAGCATGTTCTTCTCTTTTGCTTTTCTATTTCCAGCTCTTTGCACATGTCATTATAATATTTGCTTTTGTCTTCTTGATCTGCTCTTTGAAATCTTCTATTTTGTTCCTTAACTTCATCATGTCTTCCTTTTACTTTAGCTATTTGACATTCAAGGGCAGGTTTCAGAGCCTCATTTGACATGTAATTTGGTCTTTACTTTTGCTCCTTTTTAGTAACCTTTTGCTTTTCTCCTGAATGATGTCTTTGTGTCATGCCATAACTCATCTGATTTTCTACCTTTAATGTCTAATGCATTAAACTTGTTTTTCAGGTCATCTCTGAACTCAGGAGGGAGATACTGAAGGTCATGCCTTGGCTGTTGTACACTTGTTCTAATTTTCTTCAGTTTCAGTTTGAGCCTGCATAGGAGCATTTGATGGTCTGATCCATATTCAGCACCTGGTCTTGTTCTGACATTTGGTATTGATCTTTTCCATCATCTCTTTCCACAAAATCCAAGCCATAGCCCTGTGGCATCCGATCCCGTCAGATCTCGGAAGCTATGCAGGGTCAGGCCTGGTTAGTACCTGGATGGGAGAACGCCTGGGAACACCAGAAACTATAGGCTTGGGAGAAGGACCTGGCAACCCCTTCCCAAAAATCAATCTGCCATTGAAAACCCTATGAACAGCAGAGAAGCACTGAAAATAGTGTTTCCCCTGTTGTACAGAGGGTCGCTATGAGTTGGATACCGACTCAACGGCACCTAACAACAACAACAACAACTTTCCACAAATGTAGCCAGTCTTGTTCTTATATGTTCTATCCAGTCACTTCCATGTGGATAGTCACTATTTATGTTAGTTACAAATATATTTGCAGTGAAAATGTCATTGATCTGACAAAATTCTATCATGTGATCTCTAGTATCATTTCTGTGACCAAGGCCTTATTTCCAACTACTGAGCCTTTTCTTTTACTTCCAACTTTTGCATTCCATTCACCAGTACCTCTGGACAGATCTGGAGATGTATTTTTTGAAGCTGAATCAAACTCCATTTCTCTTTGTCTTTCCCAGAATAGTAGACCATATGATTATCTCCTCATTTTGAGTATGAACATATAAGAACAAGACTGACTACATTTGTGGAAAGAGATGATGGAAAAGATCAATATCAAATGTCAGATTATCCAAATCAAAATGTTCCATGCCTGTCCATCTTAATTCACTTATGCCTAGAATGTTGATATTATGCATTCCACTTCCTTTTTGATGATTTCTAGTTTTCCTAGATTCATACATTGTTTATTCCATGTTCAAATTATTAATGGATGTTTACAGTTGTTACTGTTCATTTTGTGTCAAGTCACATCAGCAAATGGAGATGCCCAAGGCTTTACTCCATTTCGTTAATAAAGGTAGATGCTACTTTCAGGAGGCAACACTTCCTTGGCCATCTTTTGAGTGCCTTCCATCCTAGGGTGCTCATTTTCTGGCACTATATCTAGCAGTGATTCTCTGCTCTTCATGAGATTTTCAGTGGGTATTTTGGGAGTGAGTGAGCTGCCAGTTTCTACTCCCTAGTCTGTCTTAGTCTAGAAGCTCAGGTGAAACTTGTCCACTATGGGTGGACCCTGCTGATATAATCCTAGTGCATACCTTTCAGCATCTCAGCCACATGTAAGCCTCCACAGTATAACAAACTGACAGACATGTGGGGGTTCTTCCCTGTGGACCATCTTAAATGCACTCATGGTATAAGCACATTCAAGACTAACAACAAACTTACATAAATAATTGTTTGGATGCTTTGAGGAAGGAAACACTTTATATTCTGTAACTCACCATAATGCATTTAAGAGTAAATTTTTCAATTTACTCTACATAAACCCCATCAGATATTTTCAGATTTAAATAACAGCTTCATTTGTGGAAATTTCTCTACCATTATTCCTTGTGTTTGGATTTTATTTCATCTGTTCTATTCTTTCTGTTTGCAACATCTTTGATGTTTTAAAGCATTAAAGAAAATTTTACTTTTTCCACATGCAGTATTCTTTCCTTTCTTTATTTAAATAGATTAGAAGTATTACATTAGCCAGTCATGATGGGTAATGCCTGTAATCCCAGCAATTTAGGAAGCAGGGGCAAGAGGATAACAAGCTCAAGGCCAGCGGCAGCCTGTGTGATTTCCTGAAATTGTGACTCAAAATAAAATGTAAAATGTGCACTGGAGGTGTGGCTCAGTGTTACAGCACTTGCAATAGCATGTGTGAGATGCAGGATTCAACTCCCCAGTGCCTCCAAAAAAAAAAGCATCATTGTAACATCATTTTATATGGATTTTTAGGTCTGAATAGTTATCTGTAAAATTTTCTCTAAATGTTGATTGATATGAGATTCATGTAATTTATGTTTTCCTTGTGTCCACTGGGATTTTAATTTGTTGTATTCAGGTCAAGGCTTTTCTTCATTTACTCTACAGTTCAAAGATTTATTCCCTCCCTTGCACCCTTGTTATATAGTGTTTTATGTTTGTCTCTACCACTGTAAGGAAGCTATATATAAAAAGAGGAAGTGTGTAAATTCTCAATATAGGCTTTAAAATGTTAGACCAAACCCAGACTAACTCAAGACCTGGGTCCCACATTTTAACTCCATGACAGTTGGGCAACTCACCCCAAAGGGTTTACTCTATGGTTGAACAACTGTTTCCAATTTCCACAGAAATATTAAGAATCCTGACAGCTTAAGCAATGCTAATCTGTGGAACCTCAGTTTAACATACAAATTCTACAAAACACCAAGAAGAAAGACATTTGCATCTTAAAGAGTAACAAAGCAGAATTTCTGATACCAAACTAGGAAGTGAGGACAAAAAATACATAAAAGAATTGTTTAGGTTCATTACAAATTACAAAATATCTCATTATCTCAAAATACCTGTGAGTGAGCACAAGATGAGACATCCTCAACACATTTTCAGATCAGTTTCCCAAATGTAAGATACTTACCTCACAAATATCCACAAAATCTCCATCATAATTCATACCTTTACCTGTCATAGCAAACACTCCAGTGGTCTTGCAAATATTACAGCCCCAGAATGCCATTATGGAAACTTAGAAACATTGGCCTACAATAACCACAATGCAGGAAAAACACTCCTACCATGAAGTACAACAATAAAGTCCCTGTCATCTGTCTGTTCTCTGTTGGTTTCTATGTTATTTGAGCCCAGCCATCAATGCCTACATTCATGTCCCAGGGATAGTATAAGAAAGAACCAAGATGGCAAGTGGTTTGTAACACAGTAGAATAATTCTATAATTGTTATGGATCATAGCCGTTCAAAATCTACCTTTCACTTGTCCTCAGCACCCTCTGAGTTAAAACAGAATCTCCTTTGTCCTTCTCAGTCAGTAGGGGAGACACTTGATCTCAGCAATCCTAGCATTTCAGCTTCATCACTCTATTCTCTATGTCTGCACCCTTTGGCTGACTCTTCATCCAATAAGACCACAATCATATTGGATTTGAGACACTTTAATGACCTCATCCAACTTGAGTCCTTCTCCAGAGATCCTATTTCCAAAAGGCAAAAATTCCCATGTAACTGATGAGGAATTTGATATATCCATCAGAGAGGCATCAATTCATTGAATAACCATAGTCTTCCTCTGAATTTTAGGCCATGGCCTTGAATTTGCAAAGTCATGAGCCTACATGGTGGTTACAGAAAGGAAAACTTTTTAAACTTAATCTTTATTATTAATTCTCTGTAAACAAACCTAAAGTTTTAGTTTTCAAACATGTTAACAGAACAAGAATTACAATTGAAGTTTCAACATTCATTTTCATAGAAAACATTTGTAATTCATTTACTTCATACTCAGAGCACTTCTCTAGACTGCCTACACTTTAAGTACACTTGAGTGACATGTGTACTCTGGCTACCTGATTAGAAATGTGTTTACCTTAAAACCAAAAATATTTTCAGTGCTATATTAGCTTTATAGAAAAATTGTGCAGAAAGTTGGGTGTGGTGGCACAAGCCTGTAATCCCAGAGATTAGGGAGGCAGAGGCAGGAGGATTGCAAGCTTGAGACTAGAGGCAGTCTGCATAATTTAGTGAGACACTGTATCAAAATGGTAAAAATTGGGCAGCTCAGGGGTATATCATTGCAAAGCATGCAAGCACAGGACCCTGGGGGTTCAACCCCCAGTACTGCAAAAAAATAAAAATAAATCATGCAGCAGTACAAATTCTTACCATGTAGCACATTCAACCCTCATCTACATGCCTTCCCCAGCATTAACTTCCATTCCTGTGTTACATGGCACAATCCAGAAGCCAATATCGGTATATCATTAATGAGTAAATTCCAACATTTATGCTATGAGCCACATGACCTGTTGCACACTGGATGGGCTATAGCAAATGTATACCATTGTGCACCAGATAAAAAGGTTTCATTTTCTAAAAATCCTTTGTGTACCAGGGCAAGAGTCCTGGATAGGTAAAATGTTTCTCAATGTTTGAGGTAGTAGGAAAAGTGGATATCCTTTTCAACATCTTTTATAACTTAAGAGGTAAAGACGAATGACATAGCTGCATGTCATTTTTTACTGGAAATCTTTAATGTACAATTTGATGTGTTTCATTCTGACGTGCATTTCATTGTGACATTTCCATATATGCAATTCATTGTACTTTGCACAGATACCTTCCCCCTTACCCTCTAGGGCACAGCCTTCCCCCCTCAGCCCCTCCACCAAAAGCCTCTCTTCTACTTGTATGTCTTTTTGTGGGATTACTTTTCTATATACATTTGCATCCCAATTACGATTTAAGCCCAAACCTTTTTCTGTAGTCATCTATATTTTTATATTGTCTGTAGTACTACATGAATAATCTAGCCCATTTGCATTATTACCATCCTTTGGTATTATTGATATTATTATAATTATTTCCAGAACTATTAAAGTTGGGCTGTTACTTTGAGGTTGCCCTCTCTCTCATTCCTCACTCCTCCTTGTCCCTTCTCCCCCTCCTGTCTTCTCCCATCTCTTCTCCATCTCTTCCTTTTGCTGTATCCCTCCCTCCTTCTTTCTGTTCCCTAAATTGTCTTATAAAACCATTGATAATGAAAGAACCCAATGTTATGGGTGAACAGAAAGATCAATACAATAAATAGATCCATAGATTAAGCATGAGTTAAAGAAAATGTCAATAATGAGATGAATCAAAGTCAGAACACAATTAGAAGACTTGATCTCTGTATTGACCTTCAGTTTCACATTTGGAATTCTGGATCCAATGTACTTAGTGGTCCCACCAGGCAGAGAGAATGGCATCCATCTGTGAGTACTATTGCATAGCAAATTGGTACTCAGGCCTCTGTGAGTCATACAAGGAAAATTCTGTGGATAGGATGAGTGAGGATGCACCTCAGTCTTAGACTTTGGAGGGGATGATACCACAAATAATTGGAAGCTTCCTGAGTGTCATGGGAACTATCTGACTCTTTCACCTTTCATGTAACACAGCATATTCTTTTTTTACTGGACATTTTTAATGTACACCTGAATGTGATTCATTCTGACATGCTTTTCATTGTGACATTTCCATATATGCATTTTGATGTACATTATTCATATAGGTGCCCCCTTACCCTCTTGTATGCTTCCCCCCACCCTCCTCATTTAAGTCTTCTCTATCATTTACTTGGTAATATTTTTCTACATGTTCTTGAGTTCCAGCTCTGTTTAAGATAGAAATTTTTCCTGTAGCGAACTTTGTCATTATCTTGTCAGAACAATTGCATGCATTTTCTAGACCATTTATATTGACACCATTCTTATCTTTTTTCCCCTTTTATTTTGATACAACCTTTGAATAGGATTTTCCCTTCTTATAATTTTGATTCATCTCCCACATATGAGTGAGAACATGTCGTGTTTCTCTTTCTGAGCTTGTGTTCGTTCACTTAGAATAATTTTCTCTAATTCCATCCATTTTGCTGTGAATGAACTTATTTCATTTTTCTTGATTGCTGAGTAGTATTCCACTGGTCATATATACCATAATTTTTTATCCATTCTTCTGTTGAAGGGCACTTTGGTTGATTCCATATCCTTGCTATTGTGAAAAGTGCAGCATTGAACATGGAGATGCAGTTGTCTCTGTGGTATCATGACCCATCTACCTTTGGGTAAATTCCCAATGGTGTCATAGCTGGGTCATACGGTAGATCTATTTTTAGTTTTTTAAGATACCTCCATATTGATTTCCACAGTGGTTGGACCAGTTTACAACTCCACCAACAATGAAAGATTGTTCCCTTTTCCACCCAACCTTGCCAGCATTTGTTGTTATTTGTTGTTTTGATCTTGCCCATTGTACTGGTGTAAGGTGAAATCTCAGAGCTGTTTTGATTTGGATTTCCCTAATGGCTAGGGATGTTGAGCATTTTTTCATGTGTTTCATGGCTTTACGGACCTCTTCATTTGAGAACTGTATACTCAGTTCCTTTGCCCATTTGCAACACAGCACATTCTAGGCTAATGCATTTGCATGTTAAGTGCCTTTCATACAAACATATTGTAGACAGGACTTGAAACAAAGTTTGTCCAAGGAGAGTTTTTCCCTGGAATATTCCTATTTGTGGTCTTGGATGAAATCATGGACCCTGGGGTTAGGGACAATGATCCTCAAACATATTTTCCAACTTGTCTTTTTCACCTGGATGCAGGACGACAGATGCAGAACCCCAGGGCAAAAAGTTTTCCCATCATGGCTGTAAGATGTTGGGGTATTAGATTGGTCCCTACAGTAAAGAATGAAATCAGGCACACATGCACGTGCTATGTATGTTCTCCAGCCTGATGCAGCAGTTTCCACCTCCACCAAGACAGCATTTGAACATCCATCTATTATGTCCTCTTTGATTTTTCTTTTTTCACTCCTGCCATTTCCCTTCCTGGCGTCCTCCCGTGGTGGTTCTGATTGTAGAGCAATGAGGAAAGCCACTATATACAATGATGGAGATGTGGTGATAGGTGCATTTTTCCCCCTTTATACTGTGGATGGGGATACCCTCAGTGTGGATACAGGCAGTAAATACAATCATGTGAGGTAAGTATGTTTTTCCTTTGTTCATGGTCTGCTTAATTCTCAGGATGGATAATTCCTACAGCACCTTTGGATGCAGCCATGAATGCTCCCCTTATCTCACAAACTGCACTCTAACACTAAACTCCACATAACTTTCCCTAAGTAATTTTGTGTCTTCTTGCTGACTGGTTTCAAAGGGGAAGATAACATTCTGCTTGTCTCCCTCCTCCCTCCCCAATTCTAGAATGAAATATCTCCAGTGACTCCACCACCCGTGTTGTTGTTGCATGCTGGGCTGCCCTTGTCAGCATTCCAATGATGGTTTAGAAACTCTGCTCAATCTGTTGGAAAAAGATCAGTACTCAAAGGGTAAAACAAACTTTCCTTCCCCAACTTCAAGTTTCTGTTATGTCTGTAATCACATGTATTAATTTCTTAAATTCCTACAGGGCCCCCACAGCTACTTATGCCCACCTGCATGGAAAGTCTTCTTACTGAAGACACCCTGTAATTCTTTCACAGAAACTCCTTGTTATTATTTGATTCCTGGAGTGCTCCATACCTCCTGGGTGTAACAGCCAGGATAGGCATAAAAATCAGTCATTGTGAGATTTTTATCTTCGCCAAATTGAGTCTCCAAATTTGGACACATGTACATTTTCAGGTTTTAGATATTATCAATGACAGAGCTTCATCAGAAGATTTAATTAAGAAATCGTTAAGAAAGAATATCAGGAAACTTTAGCCATCTATTTATCCTTCTATGAGAAGAGGGGTTACCACTAAAAACAGTAATTGCTGATATCATCAGATGTAAAAGTGAGAAGTTTTGCCTGTTATTGTTCTTGTTGTTAGGTGCCATCAAATTGGTGTCCAGCTCATGGTGACAATATGAACAACAGGCAAAACACTATTACCAGTGCTTGTCTGCTATTTATAGGGTTTTTAATGGCTGATTTTTGGGGGGTAGTGGGTTGCTGGGTCCTTCTTCCCAGCCTACAGGACCTGGTATTCCCAGGCAGTGTCCTATCCAAGTACTAACCCTGCATGGCTTTGGAGAACTGAAGGGATTAGACATCACAGTGGTATGGCTATAGACTTGCCTGTTGTAGTTCCCCATATTTCAGAACAAAGCTGACAAGGTTAGCAGTTGGGTTATCTTCCCTACTGCAGAACATCTCTGTATTGGCTCATCTTGTCATGTATGGCTTTTTTCTGTCTATCCTTTTAATTCTCTCTTTTCTTATGTTTAGCAGCTTTTTTCTTTCCATAATTATCCAAAATGTATTTACATATTGTGCCTTATATATTTATGTACAAACTTTGTTCTGGCGACTGCTGATGATTGTTTCTTAACTACTGTCAGTAAAACAAGATTTGATATTTTCTGTCAGGGAAAGCATTTCTGAATCCCCCAGGACATTTTAAAGAAAGAATTTTTATGTGGTACTTTCTAGAGAGCTAAATTAATATTATAATCTCTGTAGACCTGTCCACATAGGGGCCACTCCAATGTGGTTTGCAGTGGGGAAGAGATATAAGAATGACCTTTGGGCACAGAGTAGGAAAATAGAAATTGGTATTAAAAGATCACTTTGAGATTAGTGGATATAATATTACTAAGAAGTATGGACTCATTGGTCATTCTGACTAAAATAACCTAACAGCATCATTTGTAAAGGCAGGTTGTGGTGTTTGGACATCACCTCAGGGATAATGTAGGATGAGGAAGGGTTTAACTGTTAAATGTCATCAGATATTGAGGTCATCGTACCTAGATTTGATCTGAAATGGACATTGCACTGTCAACTCCAGGAGTCCATAATGTGAGCCACAGCTGTGTTCAGGAGAGAAAGAACCCAGCTTGCTCTGGCAGAAAATCCTTGTCTGGGGAGATGGCAAGGTTGCTTCATGTGTGAGGATCCTCTGGCCACCTGGATGCAAGAGAGGGACTTTGGCCATCAGAACATAGGTATCTCAGTCCCGCAAAATGTTTATCATGGCCTAGGTGTCATCCTTTTGTTTGCAAATAGGCAAAGAATCTTACATAAGGATTATTCTGTATCTGAACCTCTTTAACTTATTTGCTTTGCATAACTAAACATCATAAATGTCTATATATGCAAAAAATATTCATCATAATTCTTTTACATATATAAAAATATTCAGTATGGCTAGCATCACTGCTCCATCAACAATTTTTGTATTGTCCCTAAATTCCAGATGGTTTCTATACACATATTAGCCTAATTAGGATTTTAGTATAATGTTTTTTGAGAGTTGGTAGAAAATAGTTTACTAATTCATGTATCTTGGCTCTCTGGTTAATGCAAATAGTTTCTTAAAGTAAAAGTATCTCATTCATGGCTATACATGTGTTCAAGTGTTTTCATCATGCTCCCAAGTTACCCTCGCCAAATACAATAGTGGCCACTTTCACTACCCATGCCTGAGAGTATAGTTTCATTTACATTTACTTAAAATTTAGCCCATTGCTGTGTAAAAGTGTTTTCTCATTTATTACATCAGCATTTCTTATATTAAGGGTTGCCTTGATCAAATTTACATGTACTGTCATGTGAATATTCTCTTGAGTAACTTTCATTTGTACATTTTTTTATTTCATAATAGCCCTGTTCTTTATTAAGTATATTGTGTGCAGTGAGGAAAAGAAACATTTGGTTTCAAGTATTAAAATATTTTGTGAAGTAATTGCTCATTTTAAACTTTTTTGAAATGTCATGATTAAACTAGGAAAGAACATGAACTTTTAGGCCTAGTAAAATCAACAATCTTTGTCCTCAGTGTTTTCTCTTTGTCATGCATTGCCTATGTACAATTTTGTGAATGGATATTTTAATGCTAGAATTTACTTGACTTCTTAGAGCTGCTTGGTGTATTTTACTCAAAAATTACTAACACAATTTATCTTTTTTTAGAATTGTCTACTTTCACCTATTATAACTGAATAATTCATTGAGTCTCTAAGATTTTCAATATATTCCTTGTGATAAATGGAACATTTAATTATACATCCATGCTTTTTCTCTACTTGTATACAACTGATAATATGTATATATTCTGGTACCTTTCTTACATGGTACAAAATATTGTAATTAATTCCAATAACGGTTATTGTTTCAGGAAAATGAAATTATCACTTTACATTTGGAATTATTTTCACTAATTCCCTAAAATTATCATGTTTCCAGAAATCTCTGAGTTA
The DNA here is from genome assembly GCA_007922755.1 of Pedetes capensis. Lineage (NCBI taxonomy): Eukaryota > Metazoa > Chordata > Mammalia > Rodentia > Pedetidae > Pedetes > Pedetes capensis. Next base: position 87,954 of record VMDO01005361.1, read on the forward strand.
ATTGGGCTATGGTTATAAAAAATGAGCTCTTCTGGAACTTTTTTCTTTATTCAATAAAGATTTTACAAATGTGTGAGGTAAGCTATAATTTCATCTATGCACACACTGTGGAAATATCATTATTGCTGTTGTTAGGTGGCGTTGAGTCAAGTATGACTCATAGAAACTTTATGAACAATAGAAGGAAACACTTCCCAATTCTGTGCCAGGCACAGGATCTTACTTATACTTAATTCCACTGTTGCAAACACTGTGTTATTCCATCTAGTTAAGGGTTTTCCTTTTCTTCATTGATCTGCCACACTCCCAAACATGATGTCCTTCTCCAGGGGATTGGTCCCTCCTGACTATGTGGCCAAAATATATCAGATAGAGTCTAGCCACCCTTACTTCCAAGGAGCACTCTATGTGGTACTTCTTCAGGACAGATCTCTTGGTTCTTTTGGCATTCCATCATACATTCAATATTCATCTCCAGCACCATAATTCAAAATCATCACTTCTTCTTTCTCCTTTATTCAATGTTCAGCTTTCAGAGCCATATCATGCAACTGAAAATAGTCGGGTGCACCTTCACTTTCAATGTGATGTCTTTACTTTTCAATCGCTTAAAGAGGTCTTTTGCCACAGGTTTTTTCAAAGCAAAGTATTTTTTGATTTCTTGACTGCTGCTTCCATGGGTGATGATTGTAGAACCAAGAAAAGCAAAATCATGGACAAACTCAAATTTCTGTTTATCGTGAAGTTGCTAACTGGCCCAGTTGTAAAGATTGTTGTTTTGCTGCTCTTGAGGCATAATCCATACTGAAGGCTGTGTTCCTTGATCTTCATCAGGAAATGTTTCAAATCCTCTTCACTTTCAGCAAGTAGAGTTGTGTCATCTGCATAACACAGGTTTTTAGTGAGTCTTCCTCCAATCCTGATGCCACATGCTTCTTCATAAAGCCCAAATTCTCAGATTATTTGCTCAGCATAGAAATTGAAGAGGTATGGTGAATGCATACAGCCCTGATGCACACCATTCTCAACTTTAACTCAAGCAGGGTTTCCTCATTCTGTTTGAATGACTGCCTCCTCGCCCATGAATAGATTCCTTGTGAGTACAATTAGGTGCTCTGGTATTCCCATTCTTCACAGTGTTGCCCATAATTTTCTACCATCCACATGGTCAAATGCCATTGCACAGCCAATAAAACATGGACAGACACCTTTGTGGTGTTCTCTGCTTTTGAGGAATATCCTTCTGACATCAGCAATGATGTTCCTGATTCCATGCACTCTTCAGAATCTGGCTTGATTTTCCAGCAGTTCCCTGTCTATGTACTGCTGCACTCACATTTAAATGATCTTTAGTAAAATTTTGCTTGCATGTGATATCAGGGATAATGTTTGATAGTTTCCACAATGAATTGGATCTCTTTTCCTGGGAACAGGCACAAATATGGATCTCTTCCATTCATTTTGCCCGGTAGCTGTTTTCCAAATCTTCTGAGATAAACATATTTGTACCCCAGTGATGCATCTGTGTGTTGAAACATCTCTATTGGTATCCCATCAATTCCTGGAGCCTTGTGTTTCAACAATTCCTTCAAGGCCACTTTCACTTCTTCCTTCAATACCATTGGCTCCTGGTCATGTGCAATCTCTTGAAAAGGCTGTTCATCCACCAATCCTTTTTTACTAATGACTCAGTGTATTCTTTTCACCTACTTTTGATGCCAGAGTATCTATGCCATAGTAGATAGTGTGACTATCTAATTCAAAATAGCCAATACCAGTCCATGTGAGCTCAGTGATCACTAGAATGTCAATGTTTATACACTCCATTTCCCTTTTGATGATTTCTAATTTTCCTAGATTTATACTATGTACATTCCCTGTTCCTATTATTAATGGATAGTTACAATTGTTCCTCCTCATTTTGTGTCAAGCCACATTAGCAGATGGAGATCCCAGGGGCTTTACCTCATTTCTATCATTGATGTAGACTCTACTTTGAGGAGGAAACTTTTCCCCAGTAGTCTTTTGTGTGCCTTCAATCCTGGAGGGCTCATTTTCCTGCAGTATATGTGACAGCATTTCTCTGCTACTCATAGCTATTCCAATGACTAATTGTTTTGTGAGTGGGCTTCCAGGGCCTACTCGCTGTTCTATCTTAGTCTGGAAGCTCAGCTAAAACCTGTCCACCATGGGTGATCCTGCAGGTGTCTGTAATACTGGTAACAGAGCTTTCAACATCATAGCAACATGCAAGGCCCCAGAGTACAGCTAACTGATATATGTGAGGGAGAAATATCATTGTTTTTAGGTACTGTCAAGTCAGTATCCAACTCATACCAACCTTCATAGGGTTTTCAATGGCGACTGTTTCGGGATTGCCTTGGGAGTGGATTGCCAGGCCCTTCTCCCTGAGAAATATCATTAGGTGTATTTAATATTCCATCATTATGCATAAAAATTTTGAATAACATAAGGTATAATTTCATGTATGCACACAATTTGGAAAGATCATTAGAAGTATTTAATTTCCCATCCTTTTCTATAATAATTTTGAATAACATACACTAATTGCCCATATTCATAAAATACTGTTTGATAGTTCAAAATTTATTTAAGCCAGGGTACGTGGCATGTGCCTCTAATCCCAGTGACTCAGGAAACTGAGGCTAGAGGATTATGAGTTAGAGGCCAGGGTCTGCCAATGTAACTTACTTAGACTCTGTCTCAAAATTTTTTTAAAAATGAAAATGAAAAGTTTCCTGGGGTTACAGCCCATTGTTCGAGAACTTGAATAGTAATGCAAGGCCCTGGGTTCAATACCCATGTACCAAAAATATTCTTGAAAAAAAGGTATTCAATGTGCAATGATCAACCCAGGTAACCAAATTTTCTAAATCCTTATCTTTGTTTTTGCAGACTTAGTGCTTCTTTCTTCTAGTTAATCATGAAATATCTCATAGGAGATAGTGAACTATAGTCACGCCACTGTGCAGAATGTTTTACTTTTATTTAAATATATTTGGTGACCCATTATACAACCTTTATCTATTCTGACACCGCATATTTCCTAGCTTCTAGAAATCACTATTATACATTCAGACAGAATATTTAAGCATCCCATGAAGTCTTGTCTATGCACAACTTATTCAACTTAATGCAATATCCTACATTTCCACCCATTTTCCTGCAGATGATTGAGTGTACATAATAGCTGAATATACTTCAAATTTCCATTTTGTATATATGTACCACATTTTCTTAACCCATATATTCACTGAGTATGTGGATTCCCTACCTTAGCATGCAGATATCTCTTTGGTTTGCAGGTACAATTTCCTTTGGATGTACACCCAGAAGTGGGAAACCCAAATCATATAGAGTTGCCCTTTTGGTGTTTTCAGTAAATTCCATAGTGGTCTTCCTAGCGACTTTTATGATTTACTTTCCCATGAGTAGAAACGTCCCCTTTCCTCCATATTCTCACTTGTATCTGTTATTTTTGCTTTTTTGATAATAGCCACTCTGACTGAATTGAAGAGATATCCCATTCTGGTTTGAATTTATATGTTCCTCACACCTAAGTGAGTTGAACTTTTTTTTGTAAATTTTTTTATTTATATTTCTCCTTTTGAAGCATATCTATTCTGCACAGTTGAAGGAATATAGTTCATAATTACCTATGAGATATTTCATGATTAACTACAAGAGAGAAGCACTAAGTCTCCAAGAGCAAGGTAATGTTAAAGATTTGGAAACTTTAGTGAACTGAGATTGTTTTGTTTTATACATCTGTAATCTCAGCACTAGGGAGGTAAGATGATCACCTCAAATTCAAGGCCTGCTTGGACTACAAATTGAGTTCCAGGATGCCAGACCTATGTAGCAAGACCCTGTCTCAACAAACTAAAAATATATGTATCTATTCAGATTGCTTTGTAATTTCAACTAAATCATACCAGGATTTAGTTTTATTGAGGTTTCTAAAGCTTGTTATGTCTTAGGCATATTGATTCTTTGTCATATTAATAGTTTTCAGAATCTTTCTTTCATAAGTAAGTTGTCTCCTCTCATTGACTGTTTTCTTTAGTGTGCAGGATTTTTAGTTTGATACACTATAGGTCTACTCTGTTTCTGATTCTGTGTTTGTGGGTACTTATTCAAAAAACCTATTGCCTATAAAATGTCTAGAATATTTTTGTTTTGTTTTCTTCTAATAGATTCTTACCTTCTTTTCTCATCCTTAGTTACTTGGCTCATTTTAAGTTGAATTTTGTATCAGGTGAGTGTTGGGATCAAGTTTCAATCTTCTGCATGTGTACATCAAGATTTCTTAGCACCATTTATTGAAGATTTCCTTTGTCCAAAATGTGGACAAATTTGGAAACTTTGTGAAACTTTTCTTAAAAGTAGTTAGTTCTAAATTTAAGGTATAATGAATAGGCACTTTTCTCTGTTACATTTTTTAGCATCAGTTTTTCTGAAAATGATATACTATTCTGATTCACGCACATTTATATCTTACTTTGGATTCAGGAAGACAGATCCCTATAACTTTATTCTTTTTGCTGAAGATTGTTTTGGATCTTGAGGGGATTCTCTTGATCCACATAAATACTGAGATAGTATTTTCTACCTTTATATCAGACTTCCATGTTCTCTCTTTACTTTCTTTGAATTTTTTATTTAATAGATATGTAACAGCTGTACATATTAAGATGATACCATGTAGTATTATGGTACATGTGGTCATTATATAATTAATCAACTTACAGTGCTTTTCTCATCAAGTATTCAAAATTTCTTCATGGTATAAGATTCAAATTCTTTTCTCCTCACTCTTTAGACTATCACATTTATTTGATGGTGACTGTATTAAATCTGTAATTCTTTTTGGCACTTTGGACAATTTCACTCCTTCTAAGCACAGTTTTGGAGTTGTGTTAACCTTGATAGCTTCTTTTGGTTACTGTTGTTTTTGTTGTTGTTGTTGTTGGTAGAGTTATATTTCGTATTAAGATTTTTGGATAATTCTTGGTCAAATTTTCTGGCTTTGTCCAAGTAGCCAGTGCAGTTTTTCTTACTTTTATTACCACAATATAAAAATGCTCACCCTAAGCCTTTATTATATTGACTTTGTATCCACATCCTTGACAATTGAGTATTTATTTTCTCCCCTTTTGAGTTCAGCTTCACTTTTTGCTTATGTTGCCTTTCCACATTTCCTCTTGGATTTCATAGGTAAGCAATATGATTTTTTGGCAAGATACTGCTGCCTAATTCCTCCTTTCCATTCTTTTTTGCTTGCTGCTTTACTGAATGTATAATAGATTAGGGATTCTGGAAAGCTAATAAATAATTCCAGTATTAAATTATTGCTGTCATCCCAATATGCTGAAAATGCACCTAAGACAGAGATTGTGTGTCTTCATCCTACATCATTCAAAGGCGAACATGCAGCATGGATAATGTGCTTCTGGCATCCCTAAGGTCATATCCAGTATGAGGAAATGATTACCTTCCTATGCAGAGCAGCGCCTGGATGGGGGATGGACTTATTTGTGTGCTGACCACATGATCATGGCTGTGCCCCAGTGTTTTCTTGCTTTTTTACAGGAAAATATTTTTCACGTGTTTTAAATATCATTTCATTACTATTGGCAACCTTAAATTATGCATATATATGGTGTGGGTGTGATATTTTATTACTTATTTGAATCCTGAAAGGATTATATCAAGTCAACACATCCATCGCTTTACATACTTCTCACTATCGGTGAACTCAACAAGAACCATTGTTTTATTTATTTAAAATATGATGCTTATGATAATTAAGTGTTAATATAAATTAGGTGCCCACCACCCATGGGTATTGTTCAGGGTTTGAGTGCAGGTCTAATATGCATGAGGCCATGGGTTTAATATGAAGAAACAGAAAAAAAAGAAGCAAATGGAAGAGATACCAAATTTTATTAAATCCTTATGTAGGTACTCCAGTGAGCACACCAGTATTTCCCCCTCAAAGGGACAAAGGAATATTAAATGTGAGAATTTTAGAAGAGTATCTAAGTTTCTGAATTCTTTCTATGAAGACAATTTGTTCAAAGTTTTATTGACTACTTTTAGCAACTTCATGTTACCTTCTTACATTAAACATATTTCTTCAATTTTTTATATTCTGTTTTATTTAAATATTTCCTACTGGAGTGAAGATCTATTCATTGGTTTTAAAAACTACTAATTTGAATCCATTTCAACTGTCTGTATATTTAGAAATGTTTTCTTAAAATCTATGCTTAAACCACCATACAGGGATATTTATAAATTTTCTCTCTTCTTTTGTGTTTGGATCAAAGTGCTGCTTTTATAATTCCCTCTTTCATTTTTTTATCCTGCTTCTTGTATTTAATGTTAGTGCTTGTCTTGTCTAACTTATTTTTATCAGACTTGTCAGAAAAACAACTATTTTATCATTCTATCCACTGAAACACTACTGCCCATCATTTTTCTTTAAGACAGAGTGAACATCTCTTTTGGACTCTGATTCTGATTTAATCACCAATCCCTTGTTGTAACTTACTTTAGAATGATTTTTTTCTTTCCCTTTCCCCCCTTTTTTTAAAATGAAAATTTCATTCACATGATGAGATCCTGCTTTGCCATTGAAGATACCTTATACTCAGATATTTTCTCTGAGCACACATTTTCATTCTAATCATTTTTCTTCTACCTCACTATCTTGTGGGCTCCTTGGTACTGTTTTCTAAATATTGACATGAATTTTAATGTATTAATCTGAACAAGCATTTTTTTCTAAATCAAAGAACCATTTATAAAATATAATTTTACTGAAATCCATGTTTCTACAGGTGACAGTTTCATTCAAAGGAGTAGTTATCTTCCTCCATGTGTGTAGAACTTACCGAGAGCCATCAGATTTGATCCTATTTCCATTCACTATAAGTTCTTTCACAGAAGAGACAGCTCTTCCCAAAGAAAGCTGGACTTGATTCAGGGCTCAAATTAAAACATTGTCTTAGTCAACTTCAATATTCACATAAACACACACCATAAATTCAGTCTCCCTTGAACAACTGCAGTTTTTGTCACAGTTCTGGAAGTAAGGAAGACAAATTTCAAAGTACTGTCCAAACTGGGCCTGAAGCCATACCACTGTGGTGTCTGATCCTGTCAGAAGTTGGAAGCTATGCAAGGTCGGGCCTGGTTAGTACTTGGATGGGAGACCACCAGGTGCTGTAGGCTTGGGAAAAGGACCTGGCAACCCTCTCCCCCGAAATAATCTGCCATTGAAAACCCTAGGGATAGCAGAGAATCAGTGACCATCATGTGACTTGATGGCACTTAAAACAACAACAACATATAATTTGCAGTCTGGTCAAGGCCTGTTTCCCAACTCTTATGAAATAGCCTTTTAGATGTGTCCACACATGGGAGAGGTTAAAAAAATATCCTCTGGGCTCTCATTGGGACATTAATCTTATTTATGAGAGACTCTTCAACATGACCTCACATAATGCCAATCATTGAGAAAAGGGACCTGTTAAAACTACAACCTCAGAGGGAGTAAGTTCTCAAAATATTAAGTTTCTTACAAGAGGGAAAGTGGGCACCTATATGAATAAGGTACATCAAAATGCATATATGGAAATGTCACAAGGAAAAGCATGTCAGAATGAATCACATTAAGGTATACATTAAAAATGTCCAAATATATATATATATATATTTTTTTCTTTTCCTGCAGAAATTAAAATTCCATTGATAGAAGTCACTGCTTTGGACTTGAAAGTGATTGTTGTTTGGGTCTTCCTCTTAAGCTCTCTTATGATTTCTCTGCAGGCCTAAGGTGAACAAGTACCAGTTTGTCCTGGCCTTGTTTTATGCCCTTGAGGAGATCAACAATAACCCTCATCTTTTACCCAATATGTCTCTGGGATTTGATATCCATAATATCGTGTACAATGAAGGGAGGACATTACAAACATGCTTCTTTTTTCTTTCTGGGCTGAAGAAATCTATTCCTAATTACAACTGTAGAAAAGAGAGCAAGTCTGTGGCAGCACTTACAGGAGCACCTGGAGTAATATCTGCACAGATAGGGTCACTATTGGAACTCTACAAATTTCCACAGGTGAGGATTGATGGGGTGGAGACAGATGAAACCTTCTCTCTCAGAGCCATTCTCAGGACCCTGAAGAGGGACAATGGAGGGACAATGCATATCAGCATGTCAATCACCTGCACAGACCCTGGGTTGGGGTTCATATTTCCTGTGTTTGGAATAGAGGAAGAAGTTAGAGAGAAAAGGTGGTTTCTTGTAAATTAAAATCTGATCAATAATATTCTAGATGTAGAGGTTAAGACTGGGGTGAGAAAATCTTCCTTCGTACTATTTCTAGCCATTGATTAACAACTCTCTTGACTGACATTTCTTTATGTGAATCTTCTTCCTCATTTACTTTTGAGTTCTTTTTCTCTTTTTTAAGCTGACCTTTGGACCTTTTGATCCTACTCTGAGTGACAAGGACCAATTTCCTTCTCTCTATCAGATAGCCCCCAAGAAAACATCTCTGTCCCATGGCATTGTCTCCTTGATGCTTCATTTCTACTGGAATTGGGTGGGGATGGTCATCACAGAAGACCTTACAGGTTTTCAGATTCTCACAGGTTTGAGAAATGAGATGGACAAGAACAAAGTCTGTGTAGAATTTGTGGAAACAATTCCAACTACCATAGCCCTAACCTCATATTTAGCCACCTTAAAATCATATTTTCATGAAGCCCATGAAAATTATCTTCAGATTTTGAAATCATCAGCAAATGTTACTATCACCTGTGGTGACACTGATTTTCTAGGAAGCTATATGAGTTACATTAAGCCTGCACCGGTAGCCCTGTGGCATCTGATCCCATCAGATCTCAGAAGCTAAGCAGGGTCGGGCCTGGTTAGTACCTGGATGGGAGACCACGTGGGAACACCAGAAGCTGTAGGCTTGGGAGAAGGACCTGGAAACCCCCTCCCAAAAATCAATCTGCCATTGAAAACCCTATGAACAGCAGAGAAGCACTGACAATCGTGTTTCCCCTGTTGTACAGAGGGTCGCTATGAGTCGGAAACCGACTCGACGGCACCTAACAGCAACACAATATGACTTACATTAGGGGAATTTTACTAACATGGAAATCTGAGTCATGAACACACATATGCATTGTATCATAAATACAAGATATTTCATTTTTGATTCATTCCATGGGGCTCTCATTTTTTCACAACACCATGAGGACATACCAAGTTTCAGAAATTTTCTTCAGAGAATAAAACCTTCCAAGTACCCAGAAGACAGTTACCTTGGAATGATATGGTATCACTTTTTTAATTGCTCATTTTCTGACTATGACTGTATCACACTGAATAACTGTCTACCCAATGCTTCCTTAGAATTGCTGCCACACACTTTTCTTTCATGACCATGGGTGAATACAGTTACCATATATACAACGCAGTGTATGCTGTGGCCCACACCGTTCAGGAGCTACTTCTTCATCAAGTAGGAAAGCAGCCAGTAAGAGCTGAGGAGGGGCTAGTGTTTTCACCTTGGCAGGTAATGTCTCTTTATTGGATGCAGAGATCACTGAGGCTATGTAGTAAATTGATTCCAGTCACTCAAAATCAATAGTTTATGGTTTTTTCCCCATTAAGAAGAAAAACTACTTGTAACATGATTCTAGCGGATCTTTAGAAAGATCTTGAAGAAGGAATCCATACTAAAGGGAAATATGTTGCAAGCCATCATCAATGCCTCCTGGTACAAATAACTCCAGTATCCTGCCTAGCTACTAATTTTCAGGTGAAAAATCCAATTGTCTCTCATGAATTCTTGAAACAAGAAAAGAATGATTTCTTAATTGTGAAATGCTGCTGATTATATTGGCTAACTTAGACAAATGATCTAATGTAATTCCACTTTAGGTATTAACAGCCTCAATTCAGGGACCCACTTGGGTTCCTTCAGAAAACAAATGGGTGTGGCTGCCTTTTGTAGGCAGTTCAGGTTTGACTGATTCTCACATCCCTAATTATTTAGTGGTGTATGACTGGGTGTTTTCTCTTGAAGCCTAATGTCTATTTAGAAACACGAGGTTACTTTAATTCTCCATAGGCTTTCATTTGTTCCACTTCACACATGTTGGCATTACAGTTTTATTATGAAGGAGAGATTCAAGACAAGGAAGGGCTTTCCCTAATTCAGGTTCTCTGTATTAATTCTGCAACCCAATTAATCATACAATCACCATCTCTTTTAGTTGCATCCAGTACTGAAAAGCATTGAATTTAACAATCCCACTGGAAAGAAAGTAACTTTCGATGAGAAAAGAAGATGTGAGGAAGAGTATGACATTCTCAACTACTGGAATTTCCCAGATGGTCTTGGGCTAAAGGTGAAAGTAGGACAGTTTTCCCCACATGGTCTGCATGGTCCTCAGTTCTCCTTATCTGAGCATATGTTACAGTGGGCCACAGGATTCACAGAGGTTCATTGGATTTATTTATAATGCTTCAAACCACATGTAAATAAACAAAATAGTTTCTGGAATTTGTGCGCCATGAAAACTCACTTATGGGTCATCAATAAACATTTAAATTTTTCATTTTAGGGAAGTTTTTATTCACTGACCCTGTAAATTGAACAGGAACATATATATTTACCAATATATTTCTTAATATCTCTGTACTTCATATCGGAAATATTCATGGCATCTGTGTTGGCCAAGTTATGGTTACTGTGACAAACACCTGAGTGTGTCACCTTCTAATAAGGAATATGTATTTTTACCAATACTTGTGGGGGAGTCAGTGCTTGGGTAGTGGAGTTGCTGACTTTGGATTTATGGTGAGGCCCTGTGGTAGAGTGGGGGCTATAGGAAGCCCCTGTCCTAAAGGGGGGCAGGTAGGAAAGAGAGACATGATTTTCCAGAGTCTTAATATTCCCCACAGTGTCATACCCCCAATGACCATGATTTCTACATTAGGCCCCACCTCTTTAGGGTTCCACCTCTTCCCAATAGCACCCTGGGCTAGGACCAAGCCTTCAACACAGTGACATTAGGGGCAAATATTAGATCCAAGCTCTAACCATAGCCAATCACTGTGCTGTGTTTATGGATACACAAATTAGGTTTAATAATGAACCATTTCCCTCTAACACTGTAACTGTTTGAGTAGTAGGTAAAGGTCTGAAAAAAAAATTTATCTGACTCTCCTTAGACTCCTTGCTCTGTATGCAGTGAGAGTTGTGGTCCTGGATTCAAGAAATCTCCGAAGGAGGGTATGGCTATCTGCTGTTTTGATTTCATCCCCTGTGTAGAGAATGAGTTTCTAATGAGACAGGTAAGGGTGTCTTTCATGGAGAAATTCCCCACCTCTCTTTAAGGGACTATAGTGCATCCACGCCAAAGGAAGGGTTTTCAACAGAACTGCAGAGACGAATGTGTTTTTTCCTTCTAGCAGTATTTTAGTATTCAATAGTAACACAGCCTGGGGGACAGGAGTGACTTAATTTATGGTTCTGGATCCAGTAAAGACATGACTGTTTCTTTTAACCCCTTTTTCACCAACCCGTAGTAACACTAGATATATTTTCATCATGGAATTTATCACATAGTTATTAAATGCCAGCACCTCAACCTCTTTAACCTACATGAATATCATTATGGAGACATGGCTTTTTCACATCCGGAATTTAAATATCTCTAAAGTTTCCTACACAAAGCAGGAATTCAGCAGCGTATTTCTAAAAGACATAAGCATGTTATGGGCATGCAAAATGCTTAGTGTATAGGATGGCCTCCACTCTGCTCTCCTCCAGTTTCATGTGGGAAGAGAAGACCACGTACAATGACATGATTTCAAGGTAATGTCCTTAGGTTTCAGTATGAAACACTAAAAGCCAAAACTGTGCCAGGTACACAGTCTTTTTATGTTTGGGTCCATTGTTGAAGCCTCTATGTTTCTTCTCATTTTGAGTCATGCCACATCAAGAAATTCAGGTCACACTAAGGTTGCCTTTACCTTGAAGAGGCAACACTTCTCCTTTTGTCTTTTGAATGCCTTCCAGCCAGAGGGGCTAATTTTTTGGCACTATATTTTGCAATGTTTCTCTGCTATTCATAGGGTTTTCAATGGCTAATTATTTTGGGAGTAGGCTTCTGAGTCCCTCTCCCTAAGCCTGGAAGCTCAGGTGAAACCTGTCCACCATGGGTGGCCCTGCTGGTATCTGAAATACTGGTGGCACAGCTTTCAGCATTGCAGCAATGTGCAAGCCCCCGCAGCCCAAGTTGACAGATATGTGGGGGCTTCAGCATATTGCATGCCCTGAATCATCTTTGGTCTTGTCTGACTCCTGGTGTGGGATTTCTTCAGTTCAGGTTTATCTTGGAAGTTTTTTAATTCTCCTTCGATCATGAGGTACAAACTTGCTGTGCCAGTAACTTTGTCTGAAAGCTACTGTCTTTCAGGACTTGAAATACACCATTCCTTTCCTCACAACCTTCAGTTTTTCTGCTGAGAAATTACCGTTAGTGTAATCGATGTGCATACACATGTCAATGCATGGTGTAACAACAATGCAGATTTTAATATTCTTTCTTTATCCTATATAGTTGCAATTAGAGAATAATATGTGAGGAAGAAGTTCACTTACCTTCGTGCCCATGTCAGTCAAAGATATTGGAAATGTCCTGTTATTACTTCATTTAATAGATATTCTCTTTCTTCAACCTGTGCCTCTCCTTGCTATTCATGCCAATGGGCTGAAAGTTTGGTCTTTTAATAGTGCTCAATAAACAGTTCGATTCTCTTGGTTCTTCATAATTTCTTCATTCTTTTCTCTCTCCAAGTAATATCTTAAAATCCCTTGACAATCGCAGATTTTCTCCCACTTGATGTAGTCTGTTGTTGATTCTTTCAACTCATACCTTTATCAGATTCACTAAGGTTTCCATTTCAAGGTTTCTCCTTTATTTTGTTAAAAATATCTAACTTTTTACTGATTTGCACATTCATAAGCTTATTTGTGTTCCATAATATATTCTACTATGTATTTGTATGCTGTCATATTTCAGTGGAATTTTTAATCATATTGCTGTTGTAAGTTGCAATTGAGTCAGTTCTGACTCATCATGGCCCTATGTATAACAGAACTAAACACTCCCCAACACTGTACCATGCCCAGCACTAGGTAAGTGGTTCTCTGTGATTCATAGGGTTTTTGGTGGCTGATTGTTTTGGGATTGTTTTGGGAGTGGGCTTCCAGGTCTTTCTACCATTTTTGCAATGCTGGGGATTGAACCTAGGGACACAGAGTATGCAGAGCAAGCATTCTACCAGCTAAGCTAAACTGTCGGCCCTTTAAACAGGTAGCAGGCTGACATGTTTCCTTTTGCTCACTCTGTACAAACACTTACTCAAAATATATCAAAGATGATAATATAAGACCTAAAAGTTTGACAATATTAGGGATAGTTCAAACTTCAAGGTACAGGCATGGGCAGTGTCTTCCTGAATAGAGATCCAATAGCTTAGAAAATAATAAGAGGAACTGACAAATGAAGTTGGATCAAATTAAGAGCATCCACTAAGCTAAGGAAACAAAAGAAACACCATTTAAATATTTATGCTGCCTATTCATATGACAAAGGATTAATATCACCTTTATTAAAAAAGTAAGCACCAGAAGAATAAATAGTACTTTCAGCTATTAGCATATATTAATTGCACAAAATAGTGGGCTTAATTAAGGCATTTAAGGTGTAATACGTGTATATAATATTAAATGGCAATATTCACGCACCTATCACCATCTCTTTTCCTTACACCCTGCCCCTCATGCCTGATCGCCTTTCTCTTCCTGAATAGTCCCCAATATACTTTATGGCATTTATTAATCTAGGTTTCACTGATGAAATTATGTCGTATTCATATTTCTGACTAAAACTTAAATTCTTTCACATGGTGAAGCCCAATTCCATCTATTCTCCTACAAATAACATGATTTTGCTGTTCTTCATGGTTAAATAACATGCCATTGTATACATATGACACATCTTCTCTACCCATTTCTCTATTGGTTGGCATCTAGCCTATTTCCATAACTTTGCTATTGTGAATAACCCCAAGGTAAACATAGGAGTGCAGGTAACTCTATACTATGCAGATTTTGACTTCGTTGGGCACCAGGTAGCAGTGATATAGTTGGATGATACAGTGATTCTATTTCAAATGTTTTGAGGAATCCCCTTACCAATTTCCATAGAGGCAGAACTAGTTTGCATTTCTACCAGCAGTGCATAAGGAAACTTTTTCCTTGTATCCTCACCATCATTTTCTTTCTCTGCTTTCTTGATGACAGCCATGTTGAGTAAAGTGAAATGCAATCTCAATGCAGTTTTCCTCATTGTTTCCTTGATATCTAAAGGTGTTGAGCATTTTTCAAGTATTTCTGGGCCATTTGTACTTCTTTGTTGTGAAATGTCTTTCCGATTCATTTGCTCCCTTTTGGTAGGATGATTTATTCGTTTGTGTCTAATTTTTGAAGTTCTACATATATTCTGGATATTAATCCTATTTTGGAAGAGTAGCAAGCAATAATTTCTCCCATTCTATATCCTGTCTCTTCACTCTATTACTTGTGTCTTTCACTCTGTGAAAGATTTTAATTTTATGCAATCTCATCTGCAAATTTAAGCTATATGCTCAGTGCTCAGAGCCTGATTCAGAAAGTCAATACCTGTACATGTATCTTCTAGTATTTTCCCTAGGTAGTCCTCTAACTGTTTCAAAGTTTCAGGATTTTTGTTAAGGTTTTTGAACTGTTACTTTTTTTTTTTCCAGTACTGGGGATTGAACCCAGGGCCTCGCGCTTGCATGCTCTGTAAGTACTGAACCACTGAGCTGCACCCTCAGCCCATTTTTTTTACTTTTTGAGACAGGGTCTCACTAAATCACACAGACTGCCTCTGGTCTCCTGAGTCCCTGGGTTTACAGGTGTGCACCACTGCATCCAGCTTTGAACTGTTCCTTTTTATAGAGGCAATGTGAGAGATGAAGATCTAGTCTGTTCTAGCTTTGGATGTAGAATTTAACAAACCCCTCTTGTTAAAGAAGTTCTGTTTTCTCCAATATATATTTTTGACACATGTTGAGACTCTTATAGCTGTGCCTCTGTGAGTTTTTGGCCAATGAGGCTATTTTATGTGCCACTATCAGGTTGTATCTTATCACTGCGATGCTGTGTTATTAGTTAAAGTACTACCAACATTAATACACATTTGTTCATGATTGCTTTGGCCATTCTAGGTATTTTATATTTTGCAATAAATTTTAGATTTTTTCCTAATTTTGTAAAGAATGTCTTCAGAATATGGATGGGGATCCACTGAAGGTGCACATTGTTTTCAGTGATATGGGCATTTTCATGATATTAATTCTAGTCTTCAATAAACATAAATGACCTATTCATCTTCTAATATCTACTTCAATTTGTTTCTGCAATGATTTATATTTTTCATTGTAGAAGAATTTCATGATTTGCTTAGGTTTAATTCCAGGTATTTCGTTTTTGCGACTTTATAAATGTAACAATTATACTAATTTCACTCTCAGTATTTTTTTATTGGTATATAGAAAAACTACTGGTTGCTGTTGGATTATTCATTATCCTGCTACTTTTCTGAAATTGATTATCAAATCTAAGAATTTTCTGGTTGCATTTTAGAATATTTTATGTATAGGATCCTGTCATCTAATAGGTAAAATTAGAATATATTCTAGCTGATTTGCATCCAATTGATTTCTTTTCTTGCCTTATTCCTCTAGTAAAGATTTTAAGAACTATATTAAGTAAGAGTGTAGACAGTGGACCCCCTTTATCTCGTTTCTGACTTTATAGAAAATATGTTCAGTTTTGCACTTTTTCATATGTTTTCATAGCTTTATGGACCTCTTCATTTGAGAACTGTCTATTCAGTTCCTTTGCCCATTTGTGTATTGGGTTATTTGTTTTCTTGGGAATTTTTTTCTTGAGTTCTTTATAAATTCTGGTAATTAGACCTTTGTCTGATGTATAGAATGTGAAATTTTTTTCCCTTTCAGTGGGGGTTTCCTTGACTCTGTTAGTTGTTTCTTTTGCTGTGCAGAAACTTTTTAATTTCATCCAATCCCATTTATCTAGTGTTGTTGCAATTTCTTGAGCAATTGGAGTCCTGTTAAGGAAATACTTTCCTATGCCTATATGATAGAGTGTATTGCCTATCTTGGCTTCTATAAGTTTTAAAGTTTCTGGTTTTATGTTGAGATTTTTATCCACTTTGAGTTAACTCTCATGCATATTGAGAGATGCAGGTCAGTTTTCATTTTTCTGCTGCAGATGGCCATGTTTCCCAGCACCATTTATTGAAAAGGCTATCCTTTTCCCAGTTTACTTGCTTTGCTCCTTGGTCAAAAATAAGGTGGCTATAGGTGTGTTGAGGTATTTCTGGGTCTTCTATTCTGTTCCAGAGGTCTTTGGGCCTATTTTTGTGCCAGTACCAAGCTGTTTTTCCTACCACTGCCCTATAGTACAGCTTGAAGTCAGGGATTGTGATTCCACCTGCATTAGCTTTGAAGCTTAAGAGTATTTTGGCTATACATGGTCTTTTCTATTTCCATGTGAATTTTTGGACCATTTTTTCCATTTCTGTAAAGTCAGTCAGTGGAATTTTAATGAATATTGCATTAAATCTATAGATTGCTTTTGGTAGGATAGCCATTTTTACTATATTAATTCCCCCTATCCAGGAGCAGGGAAGGTCCTTTCCATTGTTCAGTATCATCTGCTATTTCTTTCTTTAATGTTTTGAAATTTTTCTTGTAGAGATTTGAAGGGTTTTTGGATAGTTTGATTCCAAGGTATGCAATTTTCTGGTAGGCTATCATGAGAGGTACTTTTTCTGTAATTTCCTTCTCTTCCTGTTTGCATGTAGTGTAAACAAAAGCTATTGATTATTGTGTGTTGATTTCACATCCTGCCACTGTGCTGAAGGAGTTGATTAATTCTAGAAGTTTTCTGGTTGTGGTTTTGGAGTCTTTCATGTATAGAATCATATCATCTGCAAATACTGATAATTTGAACCCTTCATTGCCAATCTATATCCCTTTGATTTCTTTCTCTTGTGTGATTGCCCTGGCGAGGACTTCATTTACTATGTTAAATAGAATAGGAGAGAGAGGACATCCTTGCCTTGTTCCGGATCTAGGAGGAAATGTTTTCAGTTTTTCTCCATTTAATATAATGTTGGCTGTAGGTTTGTCATAGATGGCTTTTATGATATTAAGGTATTCGCCTGTTATACTTATATGCACCAGTGTTTTTATCATGAGTATGTGTTGCACTTTGTCAAAGGCCTTTTCAGTATCAATTGAGATGATCATGTGGTTTTTGTTTGCCAGTTTCTTGATATGCTGGATTACATTAATTGATTTCTATATGTTGAACCAGCCTTGCATCCGTGGTATAAATCCCACTTGGTCATGGTGTATAATCTTTTTCATATGCTGCTGGATTCTGTTTGCCAGAATTTTATAAAATATTTTTGCATCTAAATTCATAAGAGAGATGGGTCTATAATTCTCTATCTTAGATGAGTCTTTTCTGGGTTTAGGTATCAGGGTGATGGTTGCTTTGTAGAAAAATTTGGGAGTGTTACCTCCTTTTCTACTTTTTGGAGTAATTTAAGGAAGACAGGTATTATATCTTCTTTAAAAGTTTGGCAAAATTCTGCTCTGAACCCATCAGCAGCTGGGCTCCTCTTTGTTGGGAAACTTTTAATTACCTTTTCTGTTTCTGTATATGTAATGGCCTTGTTTAGGTCAGTTATGTCTTCTGGGGTTAGCTTTGGTAGGTCATACATGTTAATAAATTTGTCCATTTCTTCTGCATATTCATATTTGGGGTATACAATCTCTCATAGTATTCCTTGAGGGTTACTATTTCATTGTAGTCTCTGGTTATGGAGCCATTTTCTTTCATCATGCATGCTATGTTAGTTTTTTTCCTTTTTCTATTTGATGAGGTTGGCTAGAGGGTTATCTATTCATCTTTCCAAAGAACCAGCCATTAGTCTTATTAATTTTTTTAATTATCTCTTTGGATTGAGATATTTCTCCCTCTATTTTTGTAAGTTCTTTTTGGGTGTTCCTTTCAGGATTGATTTTTTGTTGGATTTCTAGTGTCTTAAGATGCATCATTAGGTC
Organism: Pedetes capensis; assembly: GCA_007922755.1. Classification (NCBI taxonomy): domain Eukaryota; kingdom Metazoa; phylum Chordata; class Mammalia; order Rodentia; family Pedetidae; genus Pedetes; species Pedetes capensis. The sequence goes on from VMDO01005361.1 coordinate 106,261, forward strand.
ATTCATTTGGCTCTTCTTTACTTTATTGATGAAGGCACCTAATGCTATAAACTTCCCTCTTAAAACTGCTTTTGCTGTATCCCATGTGTTTTGGTAGAAGTGTTTTCATCATCATTTGATTGAAGAAATTTTTTAAATTCTATTTTGATTTTGTCAACAACACATTGGTAATTCAGGAGTGTATTATTCAGTCTCCATGAGTTTGTAAAGTTTCTGGAATTATTCTTCCTCTTGAGCTCCAATTGTTTCCCATTATGTTCTGAAAAAGAACAGGGGATAATTTCTGCTTTTTTGTATTTGTTGAAGGAGTTCTTATGGACTAGCATATGATGTATCTTAGAAAACATTCCATGTCGATCTGAGAAGAATATGTATTCTTCATCATGTGGATGAAATATTCTGTATACATTGTGAGATCCAACTGGTTTAGGGTGGAGGTTAGTTTCAACATTTCTCTGTTGATTTTTCATTTTGATGACCTGTCTCTTGACAAAAGTGGGGTACTGAAGTCTCCCATTATTATTGATTCTGGTCCAGTAAAGTTATTTATATTTCATAGTTTGTCTTATAAAGCTAGGTGCCCCATAATTTGGGACATAAATATTTAGGTGCATTATTTGTTCCTGACTGATTATTCCTCTTATTAAAATGTAGTGTCCATCTTTGTATCTTCTAACTAGTTTTGAATTGAAACTTAATCTATCTGATATTAGAATTACAAAGTCTACTCTTGTTTTTGTTTCCCCCTGATTGCTATACTATCTTTCAGCCCTTAACTCTCACTTTATTCCAGTCTTTGTGAGTTAGATGAGTTTCTTGAATACCACATATTGATGTTTTTTGTTTTTCCATCCAATTAGCCATTCTCTGTCTCTTAATTGGTGAGTTAAGGCCATTTACATCAATAGTGATTATTGAATAATATTCATTGTTATGCACCCAATCATCACCTATTACTGGCTTATGAAGCATGGTTGTTTTCTTCCTTTCTTGGGTTGCACTCATCTTAGCTAAGCAAGTCTTTGATTTGCTACATAGGGTTGTCTTATCTCTCCTGGATGTGTTATTTGATTTACAATCTTCTGCAGGGCTGGTTTGGTGGTTGCAAGTCATTTAAGTGCATTGATATCATTAAATGTCTTATACTCCTCTTCTATTTTCAAAAATAATTTTGCTGAATATAGTAATCTTGGTTGGAGATTGGTGTTTTTTAGCATGTGAATCACCTGTGACCACTCCTTTCTAGCTTTCAATGTTGATATGCAGAAGTCTGCAGTAATTTTAATAGGTTTTGCTTTATAAATAAGAAGAGGTTTCTTTCTTGCTGCTTGCAGGATAACCTCCCTGGTTTCTAATGACAGCATTTGAGCAATCATATGTCTCAGGGATGACCTATTTTGATCTGCTCTGGATGGGGTCCTAAATGTTTCAGTTATGTATGTATCCATAGCCTGAATTATCTCTGTGAAGTTTTCCTTGAGGATATCATATTCTAGACTTTCTAGACCACTGGTGGATCTTTCCTCTCCTTCAGGGACACCCTGAATTCTTAAGATTCATTTTTTCACTCTGTGTGAGTTTTCCTGGAAATCCTTATTTAATTCCTTTATTATTGATTCCATTTCTGAGTGTACGTATCTAAGTTTGTGTATGTCATCTTCAGAATCAGAAATCCTCAGTTCAGATTCATCTGGTCTTGGTGAAAAGGATTCTTTTGCAGAAATCAATTCATTTATTATAGTTTGCATTTCAATGATCATTGCTTGATTTTTCCTTATCATTTCTAGCTGGGAGGATAGAACGGACTCGAGGTGAGATACCTTCTTTTCAAGGATTTCAAGGGTGTTAGTGGTATTCATTTTTATTTCTCTTAGCATATTTATAACCATAACTCTGAATTCTAATTCAGAGATCTCTAAGAGTTGAGATTCATTGGATGTATTTGTTGGGGGGATTTGGTCTGTCAGGTCTTCAGAGCCATCCTGGCCCTTTGTGTTTCTTGTAGGTTTACTTTGTCCATTATATGGCCCAGGAAATAGGATCCATCTCTCCTGAGTGTGCAGAACCTACCCTCTGTTATTCCTTTGAGACTGTGTGTTGTTGAATCTCTGGTGCTTTATATGTGTTTCTAAGCTGCACATTTCCTCAGTTTTTTGGTCTGTGGGGCTCTGACTCTAATCCACCAGCTCCACTCCAAATGGTCTGGGGGCTGGGGAGGCAATAGATTCTGTTTCTCCTCTGGGGGTGAGAAGGAGGAGGATCTTGTTACAGAATAGGGGGAAAGAGGAGGTAGAGAACAGAGACTAATAGAAATTAAAGTCAAAATTAAAATTAACGTTAAAATTTAAGGATAAAATAATTAACTAAAACAAAAACACATACATAAAATAAGAAAAAGAGGAGAGTAGGAAAAAGGAAGAGAATAAAAGAAGAAAGAGAGAAAGAAAAAAGAAAAAACACGTGCATACATGCTCACACACACACACACACAAACATTTGTGTGTTCTCACAAGTGGAATCTGCACTGTGGAGACAATAAGGATGAAGTGAACACTGCAAAACACAGGGTGGTAGTGTTTTCACACAATCCATGGAAGCAGGCTATAATAGGGGGTGGGGCTTCTATTGATTGGATATGGTGGGTAGCCGCATAATGCCCCAGGTTTAAGAGGGACATTGAGTGCCCCTAGAATCTGTCCTGCGAAATTTTCTGTATCTGTTGTATTGTTAGAGAGGGGCAGTGGAACCTGTGGGGGCCTCTCTGAAATTCTCTCTCTCCTGCATAGTTTAGGTGCCAATTCCCCAAGTCATAGATCTCTGCCCCAAAGCCTACAGCATGGAGGGAATATGGCAGCTATTGTGGATCTTTATTACAGGGCTTTCCGTCCACTTGGGAGTCCACTTGGGAGATCCAGACCCCATTATGGTCTCACTACCCCCCCCCCTGCAGTGGGCAGGATGATATCCAACCACCCCGGGGGAATCTACACCAGGTCTGGCCATGTGTGGCATTTGTGCTCAAAACTGCTCTGGGACTAATTGCACAGCTGTGCACTGTTTGTGGACACTGCTGCACTCTGCCTGCATGGGACTCAGTCACCTCCGTAGACCCCAGCCTACTCCACAGTGCAGTGCAATGACATAGAACTGCCTATGGTGTGCCTGGGATCCATCTCATGTGTGTCTGTACGTCTGTGAAAATCACGTCCACACAATTGTCTGGCTACAAGAGGAGGGAGGGAGCCGCAAAGCGGCTCTGGTCAGGCTCCACTGGTGCTGGCTTCCTAGGACTCTCTGTGATCACTCCCCGCACCCTCATATATCATCTCTCGTGGATCTGACCCCATACTCTTGTGTGAGGGTCCTACACCAGCCCAGCAACTCCAGTTGTGCAGCATGCACTCCTAGGGATGGTGATTTTTTGTGCCACCTCAAACTGACTCACCTGGAGCTTGTAGTCTTTGTCCCATGGGCAGGGTGATGGTGCAATGTCAAGGTTGCACTCCCTGTTAGATCCAGACCCCCGTGGATGTGTGCACAAAGTCCCCTCTGAGTCTCCGGGATTCTATCTACCATCTCCAAATAGGCAAAATGGCAACCCAGCTGCTATCCTCTGTGTAGGTCCTCTGGAGCCAGATCCACACTTTCAATATTTAGCCAGATCCGCTCATTCAATGTTTCTCCAGTCAATGTGAGCTCCAAACCCTTAATCAAGGCTTCCCTCTATTCCGGGACAGAAGGCGTGTGCTATCTGTCTGCCATCTTCTCTGCATTTTTCCAATAATAGTTTTGTTTATGTCACCATGAAAAAGATAGTATTAATTGGGAATTATTTCCTACATAGCATTGTTTGGTTTCAGAAGCAATAAAAGGGGACAACTTGGCTAAAATATATAAAATGGGATTTTGAAGGGAAGCATGTTGTGAAAAACACAAAAATAGTGTGATTATGAACTAATAGTATTTGCACTTCTCTCCAGATGTGGATCAGTGTGTGAAGTGTCCAGATGATCAGTATGCCAACAGAGAGGTGAAACCATTTGCCCAAAGTAGCACAGTAAATTCTTCAGATTGCCTTGGATTCCTCTTATGCATGGTCCAGAAGCCTGGATACTAAATAATACCTTATTATTTTTCCTCTAAGTAATCTTCACTAATTACCATCTGATGGCAGGAATGGATTACCTATAATAGGACCCACAGCCAAATGAACTTTTTCTTAACACCCTCTACATTTTGCTGCTCCTTCATACTATACCCTCTCTTCTAAAGGATAGTTTGTGCTATGGCTAGATACTCACAGAAAAGCCTAAAGGTATACATGACTCTCCAAAGATAAACTTACCCAAGACTCATTCTTGCATCCTGTGGAAGAGATTTATATTAGCTCAGAATATCTAACCTTGTTCTAACCAATGCTTGTGACTACCTACAAAATGGCTGCCATGTGATTTTATCAATTATTGTAACACTAGGTCATGTAAAGCCTGCAGCTGTAGCCCTGTGGCATCCGATCCCATCAGATCTCGGAAGCTAAGCAGGGTCGGACCTGGTTAGTACCTGGATGGGAGACCACGTGGGAACACCAGAAGCTGTAGGCTTGCGAGAAGGACCTGGCAACCCCCTCCCAAAAATCAATCTGCCATTGAAAACCCTATGAACAGCAGAGAAGCACTGACGATAGTGTTTCCCATGTTGTACACAGGGTCGTTATGAGTCGCATACCAACTCGACAGCACCTAACAACAACTACAACAACAAGGTCATATAACAAATGCATCCAAAATACAGAACAGTTCAATACCATAGATGTTTTACTTGGGTCCATGAAAATGTCAAAGGAACTTATTCTTGAGCTCCATGGACAATTTCTCTCATATCAGTGATTTTTGGATGCTGATATCATCAATATATGCTCATCACCATTTCCAGGAGACAGGAGAAAGAATTGCATGGAAAATGTACATTGAGTTTCCAAGAACCATATGTGAAATTTGCACATATCACTTTTGTTCATAGGATAGAATTCAAATATACGGACACAAATAATGGCCAGAGAAGTTAAAAAAATTAAGCCAATATTTGATCTAGGGTAGAAGAGTAAGCAGGTTTTGCATAATAGTTTCTGCTATAGTGGGCTGTGCAGTTCACAGATAAGTATTGAACAGGCAAAGAATATTATGCTTTATGTTTACCACCACTTCCAATCCGATTATTCAAAGTTTGGAGTAACAGATGACTTCAAAGAACTTCAGGAACTGCTTTTGATGTCCAACATGCTTTCTGAAGGGAATTTTTACTCCAGTTACAAGTGAATTCTTTCCTTAAGATATTTCTCCTTCTGGCCATTGTGGGATCGTGGAACTGTGGTCTTAGCCTTTCTTTCTTGAAGAAGTTTTACTGTCATGTGTCCCTCTAGGGTTATCTGAATACACAAAGTTGTCTTCTTAATACATATCAACCAAAGGCCTGGGGATATAGCTCATAGCAGAGCATGTGCCTAGAATGCACAAGCCACTAGGTTCTGTTTGTGGCATAGGAAAAAAATAATATAACTTTTCAGGGAAGTAATTTAATAAGACAAATGCTACTAGATATGAAGGGAGAGAAAAACCCTACCAATAATTGCCTAACTTGAATACTCCACTCTTACAATGGATGGATATATCATCCAGTAAAAAAAAAATCAACAAACAAACATGAAAGTTAATTTACACCATGGATCAAATGGACTCATTTCACACACAGCTAAAGAGTATACCATGCAACAGGCAGGATACACATGCTTTTCATGGGAGTTTTTCAAAAGGTCATATCTTTTGACAGAGCCAAATTTAAGAAAATTTAAAATAGATATATTTCCTTCCCTTGTGCCACATCATAACAGAAAGAAACTAGAAATCAACCCCAGGATAACTATAGGAATTACATAAATACATGGAGAATTAACAATACACATTTGAAGAAGTGGGTCACTGAAGAAATCAAAAGTGTGTTTAAATATTCCTAAAGGCTAATGAAAATGGAAACACAACATATTAGAACTCTTGGCATACAACAAAAACAGTAATAAGAGCAGTGTTTAATTTTACTGATGGCAACATTTAAAACCAAGATTGATCTCAGATAATAATTTACTGAAGCAAGCCAGGCATGGTGGCACATGCCTATAATCCCAGAGACTCAGGAGGCAGAGGCAGGAGGATTGCAAGGTCAAGATGAGAGGCAGTCTGCATGATTTAGTGAGACACTGTCTCAAAAAAAAAAGTAAAAACATGGGCTGAGGTGCAGGTCAGTGGTACAGCATTTGCAGAGCATGGAAGCTTGAGGCCCTGGGTTCAGCCCCCAGTAATGCAAAAAAAAAAAAAAAAATCATCATCATCATCATCACCATCTCCTGGAGCATCTCCATGCCTTAGAAAAATGGTGGAGACAGGAAGATTGCAAGCATGAGAC